>CACRXK020008007.1:0-21603 GCA_902702795.2 Paramuricea clavata
CCTCCAAGAATTTCCGGCGTAAGCCAATAAAATGACAAGAACGATCGAGTTTCTTAAATATTTCAGTCTCCATTGCTTATTTTGTAATTTTTCCAATAGGCAAACAAAACAAAATCAATCCGATCTATTTAATCAATGATCTATTTTTGGACTGGGAAAATGATTTGGGTTACCGGAGTACCGGACTGAGAATGACAGGTACAATCAAAGGCCGTTGATGCCGACTCACGGATGAGATCAAATGAAAGTGACAGAAAGAATTAGAGCAGTTTTCAGTTGTTTTTGCAAACGGGCACCGTGCGAATTTTGCCAAAACAAAGAACGAATGCGTGCTCCAGCCCGATTTCCAGTTCTGAAAGGCCCGATTCGCGGGCAAAAAGTGCACGCAAAGCAGGCTGGTCATTTCCCATATTGTTTAACTGCTCCACACTCAAGTAACCACAAAGACTCACAGACGTGAGTCAAAAATGGAAATGTGTACCATCAGTATAAAGACAGTCACAGTTGGACATTTCCGGAGTTTAAATAACTTCAAGGAAAGCTAGGGAAAAACTTTTGATTGAGAATTCGTCTAAAAATGTCCTTGAAGACTGCATTCTGCCTTTTACAGCTCGCGATAATTTTGCTGCTATTGCGAGTCAGTGATTTACTTAATATATCTAGTATGTGACAAAAAATGACATGTATTGGATTTGCTCCAAAAATGGCTTGGAAATTGGATCTAGACCCCCCCTCCCCAGGACCCGAATAATATTTTGGCTCACTGTTTTCGACTTTGCAATGTAACCAGGCCTGATTCAACATGGCGGCTTTCAGTTGCCGACAAATTGTTAAATTTTAGGCAAGCCAAGCCCAACACCGTAAACCTGATACCTATTGGTAGCAACAGGGTGGACTTTTGTCGACGCTGCATAAAAATAGTGCGGGCTCGTGAGCTTTTTCCCGCAAATTTTGCTTTTTGTTGTTTTGCTTACAATTTCTAAGGATGTTGAAGTTTTCTGCATTGTGGTTCACTGGTTTTTGAAAACATCGGGGTTTTATTCTTTGGAACTTGCAGGCTAACTCCTCAACAACCTAATGACTGTTTTTAAAGCAAAGCAATTGAAAGGAAAACTTATATTTTCATACAAAGAAGATGAGTGGCGATATTTATGTTGTACTGTTTTGAGCAGATGCTTCGAAGAACATGATATGATCGGACCTTGTATCTTAAAAGTGTGCTTGGAACAGCCGAACAAAGTGGTAAATTGTGTTACCCGGTGTGTTGGGCATCATAATTCACAGGAATAGTACACAGTGGCGTTTGAACTGGCTATGAAATATCGTGAATACTTCGTCAAGTTCTCTACCGCTATGTGACCTGTAGTTTAATGTGACACGCGTCTTTGGAAGGGCTTTACTTGACTTTAATCGACGTGTTAGGTATAACTTAGGTAAG
This sequence comes from Paramuricea clavata, assembly GCA_902702795.2. Taxonomy (NCBI): domain Eukaryota; kingdom Metazoa; phylum Cnidaria; class Anthozoa; order Malacalcyonacea; family Plexauridae; genus Paramuricea; species Paramuricea clavata. The sequence goes on from CACRXK020008007.1 coordinate 1,439, forward strand.
CCAACATTTCTTTGTAATGCAAGCTACATTTTCATCTCTTTAATGTGTGAATATTTTTAATTTTGTAAAAAAATAAGCGCAATATGTTGTTGGAGAAAGTATCGAGTGCTTAATAATTACGCTCAGATCTTGTAAACAGATATTCGTATTTTATTCAAAATCTACCCTTTATCACCACTTTTTTTATTCTTTTATGTTTAAGTATACATAATCCTTGACTCAAAAACACAATGATCTACTCGAGGAAAATTGGGCAAAGGGGCGATCTTTGCAGAGAAACTTGACCGTTCGGTGAAATTGGTAGTTCAGAGACCCTATTTTTATTGTAGTATTTTGTGGCAATTTGTTGGCCGATTTCTAGTTTATATGGTAGAACGGGTTCCTAGTGAATTAAATTAATTTTCTATCCTCTACAGAGTAGTAATAAGCGCGACTCCTTTTTGTTGAAGGATGTTGAATTCATTTTAGACTTTTGTTCATAAACAACAACTACACTACCGAGTACTAAATCACTGTTTGCAAGGAAATGAGCCTATATCACCACAAAAATTCAAGCTCATTTTTAGAGTCAAATAGTTTCTCCATGGATAAAAGTAGTTTTTATGGAGCGAAAAATAGGGCAAGTACGAATTTAAAGAAGGTCAATTTGCACTTGTGTATCTCACTTCGAAAGAATATACATATTAAAAACAGGTATATTTGCACTGCGAAATTAAACTGCTGCAACAAAGTTTTTCTTTTTACTTTCACGTTCTTATTCCAAAGCTAACACGTCTAAGTTGGAAATGCCTAAAATTGTGAGCGTTAGAAACACTAAAGAAACAAGAAAACGACTTCATAACACGAGTAGTTTTGGCAAATTTGATGTTTGTTTTTATAATTCAGTCACGCGATTAACCCGCGCTCACGTGTACTCCACGCTTACGTTTCTCGCGCATGCGTAGACGAACGTCCACTCTGTTATTGGTAGCGACGTTATGTCCAATTCAAGCATCCCGCTGATCATGCGCCGAACGCGAAATAAGTTGGGCTCACTTTTTCGACTTTGCCTTTTAACCAGGCCTAGTTCAAGATAAAAAATAACAAGTCTTTGTTAATTTGCAATCACATGACTTTTCATCCAAATGACGGACAATCAAACCGAACTTGCGGACGATTTTTCTCCTATCAGAATGGTTGTATATAGCAAGAAAAACCGTGAACGGTAATTCATCTTTTGAGTCTTAAACTTTGTCTAAACTCGATCAGTACATTAAAATAGCCGTTTTTTGTTATACCTGCCCATCAACTGAAATCCCAAAATTACGTCATTGCAAACAAAGAATACATAGCCTAAGTCGTGGGTTTGAATCTCAGCAAGTCTTTCTGATTCTTTTTCGTATTTTCGTACATTTTTCCCTGTATATACAACAGAAATTCACAGACTTGTTAAGCTTAATAAATCTTCCTAATGTTAAGCTCAAATCATTCATATATGCGCGCCAGAAAAAATGTTTATGGTTGTTGAAGTGCGAACAAAGTATTTAGGTTTAATCCGTGTTGTTTCGCGAGATTTTGAAATTTATGTAATTTCCGACGGATGTTTTTAGCAAGTGTTGCAAGATTTCATTTTCTGTTTTCATTGGCGGAGCAACTAGTTATGTTCGAATTAATTCTGATCATCGGACACAGGACAGCTAACACTGGGAAAAAAAGTGAAATCCATACTATGAGATTTGCAATATTGCACCACTAAATCGTGATAGTATATCCATACTATTTATATATTATATCCCGGTAGTATGGAAATATAATTATTATGGATAATCAAAAATCCATTCTATTTCCAATAAAGGTCCATACAATTTCCATTCTATGGATTTTCAAAATGTTTTCCAGTGTAAGTTATAAAAGATCGCAGATCACGCTACTTTGTTTCCTGGAAAGCAACCACGAGATGTTATACCAAGGGTGGGAAAACAGGAAACTCATGCAGATAAGAATAAGCTTCATGTTGATACGACAAACGGCAGGCAAAGTAAAAAAAATACGCGAGGCAACAAAGATAAAATAAACGTTATAGAATGTACAGCAATAATGTAAGATCAGTGAACCAAGTTGTGTTCAAACAGTAAACTGATTCTTTTGATATAAGAAAGAAACAAAGAGAATGGCAAATTATGCTAGGTAAATCTGATTCTGCTATTTTCCGTTGCTCTCAAACGTGGAGCTTAGACGCCCTATTAGAAACATCAATTTTTTTAGACTATTTCCGTGTCAATGTTTGCTTCTTTACTTTATTAGGACCTGGCCCTTGGCCTTACTGACTTTACAAAGTGACACGTTTTAGTCTATTGGCCATTATTCAACTTCTTATAAAAAGTAGAATACGGTATCTTTTACAGTGCCTTTTTTAAGGAATTTTCACTGGGGGGTGGGGGGGCAAAACAGGAAAAAAAGCAGAACGAAAATTATGAGCCGTCGAGGTTTGGCGAACGCGCGAGTCTGAAGAGAGATTTTGTAAAACTTTAATTTATTAACTTCACCTATATTTTACTTTAAACAATAACTTCAACTCTTTGTAGCTATAATCGTACAGCTATAACCAGTGGTGTAGCCAGACCTTAATTTTTTTTGGGGGGGGCGAACCTCACCTCATGCCGAAGGCGTGAGACCGTCTAGGAGGGTCCGGGGGCATGCACCCCCGGGAAAATTTTGAAATCTAGGGTCCCTGAATTGCGATTTCAAGCATTTTGGGGGTGAAATCTAGCAAAATTCCGAAGATTATAAAGTACATCGAAGACATGAATTTTTCCAGACATTTCTACTCGGAATTAAATAAATTGGAAAAGTCACCTTGAAAAATAGGAGGAGGGGTCAGTGTCACCTTATTTCCTCTCTGTGATGCTGGGGGGGGGGGAGAAAATCCCAATGTGATTTTGATCAGAAATGTTGCATTTAAATCATTTTAGGTTCTATGAGACACCATTTCCGCATTCTCAAAATTGCGTTGCTTTTTCATACGATACAGAATAAATCTGAGAAGAAATATTCATGCTATGCATGATGATGCATACATGTATTTAACAGTTAAAAATCTAAACTAAATCTATTCTTCTTTGAACCGGCATTTTATCGGATGGTTTGCATGAAATCTATCGCTATTATGAAATACTCGGTGAAGAACAATATGAATTACACACAAGATGGCTGTGGAGGAGGCTATGGAAGGGTATAATCTCATTATCAAGTAAATCAACTGCAATTCTGACAGCAATCATGAGCAATTCTGCTTCGCACTTCGGGGGCAGAAATGGCTTTACTGGGGGGGCAAATTCTTTCTCTGGGGAGCAATTGCCCCCCCCCCCCCAGATATATAGTTAAAAAAGGCACTGATCTTTTAAACAATTCATTTCGCCGTAATCAGTTTATTAAAAACGGCTGGGATGTTTTGGCGAATGTTCCAGTGACGTTCTGTTCGTTGAATTATGACGTCATTCACTGTAAATCTGTTTTCTTTAAAAATAATCCTCGCATAAAATCGATTACAATAATTTTGAGTAATTTAATATGCCACATCAAGTGAGTTTCTGTAATATAACCTTGAACTCTTTAAATTTACGGACATTGGTGCCAGCAGAACATTTGCGTCTTATATATCTGACTATGTGAGACTTTGTTGCTGTCTCAGGTTTCAACTGTTATACCGTAAAGCTCCATTAAGCTCCATCTCGGATAAGGAGGGGGCCGGGGGGGGGCATATTCCGAGGCTTATTGGAGAGAGGCACAAAATAGAAAGGAGGACTTATTAATCTTACCAAACCCCTTAAAACCCAGGTCAAACGAGAGTAAGAGTTGCAGAGATTTGGCAATCACTAATTATTACTTGGGACATTCCAAGCTATAGATTAACAAATTAAAGTGTTCCAACTACGTTTCAACTTAAATAAAATACACGATAGTGTTTGGAAAGCATTAAGAAGAGCTAACCAAGGTCACGTGACTGCCAACTCTCATCCTCGTTTGATCCGAGCTTCGGTGAGAAATACAGTAAATGGCGAGAGGGCTTAATAGAGAGGAATCTTGATAAATTTCTTCCTCCGAAAAAAGGGAAGTTTATTAGAGAGGACGAACTTAGTAAAGGTCATAATTAGGTAATTTACAATCTTACACAGTCTCATAGAAGTATCATTTCCAGTTTGTAGACGATGACATCCACGTTCCTAGATAAACTTGTGCTGAGCAAAAGACCTGGAACAACTGTAGCAAGAGAATCTTTAACTCTAATTGATTGCCGACAGAAAACAACCTGCCAAAGAGTCTGGCTAGCAAGGTTAAGAAAAAAATCTGTTTAGTCTTTTGAGTTAGTTTCCGATTACAAAATACGGCCTTGATTGACCTCATTTCAGACAATACGTACGTACTTCATATTATAAGACTAATATCGTAACACCATTTAATAATTATTGGACGAGGTTGAGCGTGATATCGTGAATTATCAAGGCCAAGGTTGTGTTGTGTGAGGTCAGCAGTCATTACCAACATGATATCTGCCGAAGCCGTAGGCATAATTGACAAACTCAGCTTACGGCTCTGGAGATAACACAAACCGAGGCCTTGATAATTCTGATATTCAGGAAAACCGAATTCAATAATTATTTAGCCTGCGTAGCCGGCGGTTTTAGGGGTTGGGGTTGAGGCGCGGGCAACGAAAATTAGGCGCGGGAAGGGGAAAATGCAGGCGAGAAAATTACACGTATCTAAGAAGAACTATGGGAAAAATAAAGTTACTAGTTTTAGTTTTTTCCGGCACAGTAACGGCTGCTGAAATACGATCATTTTCCGGGGGTGGACCCCCAGACAGACCCCCAAGTGGGGGTGGACCCCCAGACAGACCCCCTACAAGTATTCACTTTTCCAGTTCACCGCCACCTTGTTAACCACCACCACCTTGTTCCCCGTCCATTCCCTTGATAATCAAAGGTTTGGTTAGCTAGGTTAAATATATCCAGGCAGGGAACTAAACTAATACTTTCAGGATTACTCGGCTCACACTAAAATGTCGTTAAATTTTAAAACTATACAATAGATAAAATTGTCAGTAAACGCTATCCGCTAGATCATCTTTCAGGCTTTCGAAAATTGACCGTTGATTGGTGTAACCCAGATTAAACTTAAGTAATTGCCAGGTCCATTCATGCATTTTTAGAAAGGTTGATAAATCACTATTCGGTGAATAGGGCTATCCGGTCTTCGTACAACCGGCGCATGTTTTGAGTAGCCCTGTATGTCTGCTAAAATGCCGGATATGAAAATAATTATGAGGTTATCTGAAAATTGGAGTGGTTAAATCAAATTCAACATTGAAATTAAAGCTAAAATTAACATTTCCAAAACATTGATTTTTATTGCAATTTAATGACATACGTCACTTCCTGAGTTCAATTTTGGAATAAGGATTGAAAGATTTGTGTACTATAAAAATGCGAGAAATTTGGCAAAGAAATAATTATTCATCGTTCACCAAGCAAGTATGCCTGTATATGGTCGCATATGAAACCCAAACTGTGGTAAAATAGCAACCTGCAAGTAATTTCGTGAAAAACAACAGAAAATCTATAATCGGCTCATTTATTGCTAATATTTTAACCCAATTAAGGCTCCCACTGCTTGACTGTCTGATTGTCCTTGTTGGATCTCTCCGCCAACAATTGGTTTCCTATATGTGATAATTCAATGGATTAGAGAAAATACTGACACAAGACTTCATAGGCTTGCTTCTGTTTAGTATTTTGATACAAACCCACTTACTTGTTTCTTTTATCGAGTCTTTTATCGTGTTTCTCGGTGGTTTGTTGTTTCAATTTACACTAAATATTTGGGAAATGTCTGCCTTTTAAAACGTGATGTACTCACTCATTCATTTTTGCGGTAAATGTGACCATAGATTACTAGTATATGTAAGGTATACTCTATACTGTAACCTGTAGGTGGTGGCTGGCATCACTGGGATAGCTATAGCCTATAGTAATCAGGGGGAATCTTTGTGAGTATGTATAGTTGTATAGGTTGGGCCTCACTTACTTTTGATGAGTAATAATGAATGTCGTGTAGACCTGTTCAAACGAGTTATAGTTGACTGATCCGCTTAAACAAATTGCAACATGCGGAGCCCAGAGACAGCGAGCTTTAAAGTTTACCAGAATAACCGCCAGTCTCATGTATAAGTTATAATTATTTAAATATTATTAAAGACATCCTGAGTAACTGGACAAATGGCATGAATAGCACTTCATATTGAAGCCATTCGCTTCATCATGATGAGTGATAAATCAAAATCCAGGGAGTATTAAGGTTGTCCAGATCAAATTATTTAATAAAAAATCTGAAGTGGTTTGGATTAACGTCAAGCAGATTAATATGCAGTGTGAGAAAATTGTTGCATTTTGATTGCCACAGACTAAATTTCTCGTAAATGGATAACTGTGACAAACACAGCAATCAAACATCGGATATTATTCAGTTGTGTTGAAGAACGTTATTTTCATTTATACGACTGTATATTATATGACACTGATGTCCACACATGCAGTCATGGCCATTTAAATTGTTGGGTAAAACTTTGGAATACAAGTCATGTTGATTTTGTCAAAAACCAAATCGTTGCTACGTACGTTCCGGCTTAAAGATGAAAGATTTTATACACAATCCTGAAAAACATCAAGACCCCTACATTGAAATAGCTCGGATATATCACTTTCAATACTGCCTTCATGCTAAATCGCTATCGATCTAGTCAATAGTCACCAATTAAGTTCTAGTTTCTAAAATTATTTTAGAATTAAGTTTAAGTTAATGAGACAAGGAAAGATCACATATAAGTGGCCAAAAGAATGGGATGAATTGTTATCTCCAATTATTGCTAATAGAGTTTAAACAGTAAAACAACCATAGTATAGTGTCATTGTGAATTATACCCGACCCGACAAACTTTGCACACGAAACTGTGACAGGTTTTAATTGTCAGTTCATTTAGGAGTTCACCTGACACGCGCTTACTCTGTATGGATGCATATGGTCATATTTATTGCTAATATTTTAGGCCAATTACAACTCGCACTGCTTGACTGTCTGCTTGTCGTTGCCGTTGGATCTCCCCGCCAACAATTGGTCTCCCTATGTCATAAGTCGATGACATGGATTAGAAAGAATACTGACATTTTGATATATAGACCAGAGGGTGGGCCAACCTGACTTTCAGTTGTATTTTTCGATGGTTTATTGCTTATTTACATTATAATTTCTGAGAAAAGGCTTTTAAAAAGTGCCATAGTTTTTCCAGGTTATCACTCTATACGAGATCTGTGATGTCATCATGAAATGGGTCTATAGGTAGTGACTGGCATCACTAGAACAGTTAATGGGAAATGTATGTGCATATAGTTGTATAGTGATTAACTTAGAAAGTGATCGTGGACGTCATTTGTGCTTGGGCCTTACTTACTTTTGATCAACAATGAATGTCATGTAACCCTGTCCAGACCGGAGTTTTCGTACATTTATCCGCTTAACCAAACTGCAGCATGAAGAGCCCAGAAAAGCCGCCAATATTAATTAAACGCCATGAGTTATTTATACTTTGCATAATTATTAACTATATATTATTATTGACAGTCTGACCAGCTGAACAAACTGGCATGAATAGATGAGTGATATTTACTGCAGTCGGAATGCCAGCTAGGCAGTATTAAGGTTGCATGTCCAGACTCCAACATGCAGAACATTAAGGTACAATTATTGAATTAAAAATCTGAAGTGGTTGGGATTAACGCCAGACAACCGTTAATTATAGCAAATATATCCAGCTAGTCCGGTGAGAAAATTCTTGCATTTTGTATTTTTGATTGCCACCGGCACCAGCTAAATTTCTCCTGACTAAACTAACTGTGGCGGCAATTGGCAAATAGACAACATTGTCATTGATATTCAGTTGTGTTGAAGAATGTTGTCTAATTCATTTATTCGACACGACATAGTGTACATGAGCTGACATCGATATTTTCATTTTCAAGACAGTATCGATCAGTGATTTTGACATGAAATCAAACGCTACGTTGCCGCTATAAAGACAACTGAAAACTGCATGATAAGTTTTAAAACTTTATAATGCTCAAAAACGTCAAAACATACTTGGATACATTATTTTCAATACTACTGCTTTTGTGACTCATGCCTCATGGATAAATCCTTTAGAAAACATTTTAGTCCAGCGGAAAAGTAAAAAATCATGCACTTTGTGAAGAAAGCACCCAATTCACAGGAAGTGTAGACTTTAACATGATAATGAATCTTACAGTAGATATGGAGGCATCACCAAAATTGATGCTGACGGCTTAAAATTTAGGATTTCTTATATTCTCTTATTAAACTCTATAATTACTGTTTAAAATTGTGAAATTGCAGGTTCACATATAGCAAAAATGACTTGCATGATTAGAAAGCTTACAAAAAACTACATATAAGACTTTTAAACGGCTGATTGATTTTGCAAGCGGTTTTCCAGATATTACTATTTAAAAACATGATAAATAGGCAAAAATCCCGCCAAAGTCCTGGACACTAGCCCTAAAACATATATTCAACCGCTCATAACTCCAGAGGAGTTGGAAAATCAAAGTAACTGCTTAAATGTCTTATATGCAGTTTTTTGTAAGCTTTCTAATGACGCATGTCATTTTTGCTATATGTGAACCTGCAATTTCACAATTTTTAATTGTATAAGAGATTAATAAGAGAATATAAGAAATCCTAAATTTTAAGCCGTCAGCATCAATGTTGGTGATGCCTCCATATCTAAGATTCATTATCATGTTAAAGTCTACACTTCCTGTGAATTTGGTGCTTTCTTCACAAAGTGCATGATTTTCTCAAATATCTGTGCATATCCGCTGGACTATTTTGAGTAAATGAGAAAAGAAAAAATCATAACGGACAAACGAAAGGGATAAATTTTGATCCCCAGGCCAAGTATTTCTAATCGAGTTTCAAGTAGAGTCTAGATAAACAACAAGGAACGAGAACTATACTAAACCGCCACAGGTTTTAATTGGCAATCATTTAAGAGCACCTGACACGCGCTCACTCTGTGTGGGTGCATATACGGTGTCTTGTGGACTTAATTGCTCCAAGTCGACCTCCACTCCACTAACTTTGTTACGTTAGTGAGCGACCAAGCAATGACTTCCGCAAATTCCTTACTCTTTTATAAAGTAGTTCCTCAAAAATTCCCTCGGGCTTTGGTTCGAAGTAACTGGCGAAGGACTTAACGAAAGTCTAAGGCCTGTTTTATACGTCGAATTTTGGTCGCGTCGGATGCAATTAAGACAATAGATAATGAGATGATAAACCTCATTAAGCTTCATTATCTATTGTTTGAATTGCAATTCGACGCGACCGAAATTCGACGTATCACGTATAAAACAGGTAATAAGTGTAATCTTCGCGAGTAATGGTTGCACAAACTTTCTCATGACAATGTCATTAACATGTTCATTTTCTAATTAATTGACTTTTGCCCATTGAAATGCTTTTGCCATAAACATAAGAACAATCTCGTTGAAATATGTGTAGTAAACAAATTAATTAGCACCAACCCGTAGTACCGTAATTGATATCTGATGATTATATTACTGATATAATTCTCGACTTAATAGGAGTGTGCACAATCTGAGTCAGGACATTGGCTGTGGCATCAGGGTTAAGCATTTGGCCTGGTTTAATTATATTTAGAGAAAACATCGAGGTTCTTCAGCCAACATCTTCACTATTGTTCAACACCGTCTACAATAGAACCTCAGAAAATACATCTTTTCGTTTTAAATCCTCGTAAGAAATGCGTTATATTCCACGATACGTTATAATGAGAGTCACATGACCTTGAGTGAAATTCATTCCGAGAACAAAGGCAATGGTAGTCCGTAGGCCCCAAACTGCTTGAATGGCCCATTGTATGATTTGAAACTGCGAGCATTTGTGTAAATTCGAGGTTTAATAGAAGATAGTAAATCGCTTGTACTGTAATGTGAATAAATAAGGGCTATATAAAAATCTTCACCTTGACCATAGCTTGAAACAGCGGTCCGTATGGTAATATTTTGGTGGAGGTAATTATTGGACTATTAGATTGCTCACTTTATAAATTATAGTAAAAGACAGGTAATTCAGATTTCACAAATAAGGTCATTAATTTAAGAACAGTAGTTTTCAGCTTGCTCAGTTAGCTTATTGAGAAGACAACTGCATATTTTAATATCACCCGGTACTCAGCAGGAAATGAAGTTTCACAGAAAGCACTGCCACTGGCCCACTGCGTGATCTACATAAATAAAGTCACTGACGAAATTTGCTGACGTGTAAAAATGTATAATCGAAAGTGTTTCTATTCTAATTCTATCCTATTATTTTGACAAAACTGATAGATACAACATCTTTGACTGCAAATGGGTGGAAAAAGGGGATTGTGGTGGATAATTTGTGTCCAAGTGTCGAAGGTTTCATTACTAGCTTCCAACCTCTTAAGTCTTGAGCATGTTCTGCCAATAGTGCGTTTTCTGACCCTTTTTCTGCAAGACACAATCATAGATATCTTATGTACACACTAGATAGCGCATCTCTTTTAGTAAAATTGAAGCCAAGAATATTCCAGCAGTTACCCCCATTTGAATAGATGGCGGCCATGTTGGTAGTTCCCACTCGCTAATAAACGCTTAAAAAACAACAATAACTTTCATCATTTGAACAGTTTAAAAATGTATTTGGAATAGGTTTAACTTAATATTTAAGATCCCTGTTTAAGAAATAGAAAACATACGAATCTTCTCATTTCATGGGAATACCCGGAGTCTGCAATCACGGCTTCAATTTTTGAATTGCAGAATAATTAGATGCACTATCTAGTGTATATAAGATATCTATGGACACAATTCCCTGTGGAGGTGGCTAGTGCACGCACGATATTCAGATTAACCAGCCAGATTACTCATTACGGAAAAAACGACGGTCAAGATGCCCCCTTACAGTAACAGTAAGGAAATAGGCTCTCACATCACACCATGGGCCGAATGACTCAATGCCAAAAGCGTGGCACACGTATACCGCCACAACTACTGTTTATGATGATTAATCCACAGCATGCCTGGTCAAATGTAATCAACTTTCATGCAATGATTCTGTCAAACAGTTATTTCAAGAAAAACAAAATGGAAAAACAAACTTTTGATATGTCAAACATAGTTCCAAGTAAGAAACATGTAAAACAACTGAGAAACCGCTGTGAGTTTTGATTTAAATATTTCCATTTCTGCCATCAAACGGTCAGGAATTTACGCGATCAAAATAAGCAAGCTGAAAGGTTTAACACGCTGAAAGGTTTCAAAAGGGTGGCCTCGGAAGTCGGAATACCATGCAGTCTTTGGTTAGGAAGTGAATAAGACTCTCCTCTGACTCTGATCGACCACTGAATATGCCATTCATAAAATAAGCCGTGAAAAACACAGGGTTCTTTAAAAACAATACCTGGAGTTCAGGAATGTTTTCATTTCAGAGTGAGGGACCTTATATCTGTCGGATTCCTATTTAACGACAGCAAGATATCGTAAACATTAAATAATACATACAAGACAAACAAGGCAAAGGTTAGATAAATGTTGTCTTGATTACCTCAAAACCAGTTTTCCTCTAGGCATTGCGTCCAGGCAATATTGCCACCATGCTGAAGCTCAGTCAGTGGGTCCGATAAGGCGATGACACCGACTTTCGTAGCGGGTTAACAAACGGGTTAGTCTGCGATTATTCTTGTCTGAAAAACTAATTTTACATCAACTTATGATGGCAGCACTTTCACATGCTTAAAAATATCCTTATACCAATAGGCCGGAGTCCATCAGATAACTTGTCACTATTGTTCAGCGGTATAAAATTAATTTTTGACAATTTTATTCCCCCGTCCGATCTTAAAATGCACTATAGCATTTTGGGTGACTTATTGCTATGACTAAAAACAACTGCAAATTAAAAAATATGCAGGAGACTGGGTATCAAATATAACTACGGTTTATGGGCTAAACCACTATCTCGTGCGTCGAAATGTTAAATTGTTAGTTGCATATAAAACATGAAGAGAAGAATAACACCTACTTAAGCTAACATTGAGCCTTCTTGTTAAGTTCATAGAAGCATAACCAAATTAATTGGCGCAAAATTTACAAGAGCATACTGCACGTCTTATACATTACCCCGCGTTTTGCGCCGATGGCAGCGCGCGAGTCAAAGACTCAAAGTATCGAATGTGCTCAAGCTAGCATGTGTAACTAATATCAGCGCTAAAAGCGTTACAAGAAATATTCAGATTCATGTTTTGTACAAAATTATGTTGGCCTTTTTAAGTCTCGACAACAGAGGTATGTAAAACGGGTCCTATACGTTACCGGAAAACATGAAACTATTACTAAAAAAAGTTACGAGGTGAGGTTTGTATTTTCGTATGAAAGAGTATGCCGGGTTGTGGGACAAGACTCGGTGAATTATAGCTATAGATGTCGTGACTATTCAAATGAACAGCTTAATTAGGTAATTAACAGAGGGTAATTAATGTCATCATGAGCAAGCAGACCGGCCAGGCCACATAGACAGAACTCATTAAACTCAGCAGGTTAATCACAGTTTGAAAATAAGACGATCATTTAGGTAAAATGATTTCTTACCGAGTTCAAAGGCATGAAATCAGTGCCAAGGTTAAATCATCATACGTAAAATATGGAAATTAGCCCTAGTGCGGAAAAATAAACGAGGGAAGATAAAGGGACTGCGCATGCTCGCAGTCTAACCTTTTCCGTTTTCTGGATACTTGCCTATGACGTCATAGAAATGGCATTATCGATTAAACTACTTATTGTCTGCCGAACCGAATGCTCTAAGTGGTATGGTGGTCAATTACTTCATAATTTTTAACCCTACTAGCAAGAAAATCTGGCTAAAGTCCGGATCAAACGAGGATGAGAGTGTATGGGAGTTGAGAGTTGAGAGTGCATGAGAGTTGAGAGTGCATGAGAGTTGAGAGTGCATGAGAGTTGAGAGTGCATGAGAGTTGAGAGTGCATGAGAGTTGAGAGTGCATGATGAGAGTTGAGAGTGCATGGAAGTTGAGAGTGCATGAGAGTTGAGAGTGCATGAGAGTTGAGAGTGCATGAGAGTTGAGAGTGCATGAGAGTTGAGAGTGTATGAGAGTTGAGAGTGCATGAAAGTTGAGAGTGCATGAAAGTGACGTCATATAAAACCCAAGAATAGACGGAATTTTGATATAGACAAGAAAAACGAAACAATTACCATAGCTGGAACGAGCATCTTAAAATGAGTAAAATCAGAGTTGCAAAGTTTGGTTGCGAATTCGGTTGTAAAATGAGGAAATATATAGCCCTGTGCAGTTCGCAAATTTTGTATATATTTGTATTACGCGCGGAAAAAATAACCATTTTTGAGCCGAAAGTGGGCTCTAACATTTAGCAACCAGTCTCTGCAGTTTGTGTCGCTTTAGAGGTGTTCTTTCTCGATGTGAATGTTAATGTAGTTATCATATACTTTGTCAACAATCACACTAACTGTGAAAGAAAGGACAATTTGTAACTCAAAACTGTCTTTAAAATTTCGAAAAATCTGTTACACCGAAAAATCACCACCAGACTTCATGTTCCAAGTCTCTCTCTCTCTCTCCCCGTTTTTTGTAGAGGAAAACGATACGGACTTTGCGGAGAAAGTCTAAATTACTATGGAAATCTCTGTCAATGTCTTTGGTTTGACAATGCTACAGTTTTTGTGATTTTAATTATTAGAAGTAATATCACCAATGCCCAGGTTGTTAAGTTTGTTATGCGGGCACACAACAATACGAAACTGATATAAATTTAACTCGTACGAACTGATAAACAAACTAGCAGTCGTAAAGAGGGTTAAGTGAGTGTTTAACCCCTCCATATGTCAACGAGGTGTTGCACGAATGGTGGTCTTGTGATAAATTTTAAAACTTTAAGTTTGTTTTCCTAAAAAACACAGACCTTATTTTGATTGAAAACCACAATGTATTCTCACCAGTAGGTAAGTGATGCCAGGAGACTATGGTCTCGTCATCAGCACAGTGGCGGCAAAATTGGGAAGAATAGTCTTAGTCTAGTAATAAAAGGATGACGCGGCATGGGGGAGGAATGATATGGAGTAAAGTCAGGACCTTGGGACATATATTTTTCAAACAGCATGGCCCAACTTGAGCGAGAGACCCAACTTGAGAAGATTAAAAAAGATTAAAAATACTGCCAGTCAGCGTCTTAAAATCAACGCTGAACTTAGCCAATTCGAAGACACTTCTCAAAGTTCGTTTGTAACTATTGATACTTGATAATGAAACAAATGAACTTTGAAAATATGTTCAAAATTTATTTTGTCGTTTCTAGCTTTTTAATGTCTCGTTTATGATTGTTTCTCGGCTTTTGACTTTTAAACCAGGAACAAATCACTTGGCGTTGTGAGGGTCTTTCAGGAGTGCTTTTAGTGAAACATTGACGTCCCTATTTGACGATGACATCATACTTTCGACGTTACATCTATATATATATATATATATATACAGAAAGAGGCTCCTCGCATCCAAGTACAGAACAGAATGGAAATGGCCTCGGGTTTAGAGCCTTTGAAAGGCAGAACACTGCCGATGTTCACTCCTCACAAAGAAATGAATATCGTCGCCTTGCCTTTCAGATGCTCAGTTTCGGTAAACAAAGATGGGAATGCTATTTTCTCTCCTTCGGTCGCCAAGTATTTCAAGAATATTGAATGTTCCCCTTTCATAACCAAACCAATCTCATAACCAAACAATCTCTTTTCCTTTCATTGTCGAGTCTGTAATTTTTTCCGGTACGTCATCAATCTGTTCCCTGAACGAAATGTTATGCTTATACCCTCAATTTTGTATTGATGTTGCGAAAATCGTTAAGTTGGCGAAAGTTTCTAGAAGGTGACTGCCAGTAAACATTATACCAGTCTACTAGTACAACATTTTCGATGTTTACACATCAAGACACCTAGGTAGAGACTGCTTTAGAGCTTCGGAAAGGCAAAACACTGACAATGTCCACTACTCAAAAAAGCGATTATGGTTAGTGCTTTGCATTTCAGAACAGGTGTGTTCTCCGGATGTTAAATGATAGCCATCATTCAAACATTTGATAAACCATTCTTTACAACCTGTTTATCAAAAAATCGTTCTCCTTCACTGTTTATTGTTGGTAGCCAATTGCATATCACATCGGGTTTGGTAACCAATCTATGGTACTGGCCAGCGCAACCATTTAATTTTAAAATCATGCACATAATGTTGGCGATTTCAGGAATGGTAGCGTCCACTTGTTCTTTAATTTGATCCACAATGCCGTTGGAAGTTATATTTGGAATGCTGTCTTCAACTCTTGGATCATCAACTTGATTACAATTAACATTCTTGCCCACGAACTAACTCCAGCAAAATCTTGCTGCCTGTTAAATAACTGGTTTCTGGAAGGTGTATGGGTGGTGAGCAGAAAGTTTCTGCTCGCCTTTTACACTAGGCACAAGGACAGTCTACACTTTTCATGGTGAGGTTATTTCAATGTTGGAAGGGAAATATCGTCAAGTCCTTAATTTCAAGTTAAGGGCAATTTAACATTTGTTAGTCTCCACGTCCCAGTCCTCTCTGCAGGTTCCCAACTGTAAATTTCTGACTGAACGTCAGTGTACACAAGATGTACAGTATTTTGAGGGCGTGAGATTTTATCGGATAGTGAACTAAAAAAAGTGGGAACGTGCAGGGGATCTGGGCCCCAGAAAATGTTTGTAATTTTTAGTCGTTGCATGGGCTTGATTTTCGGCACTTTTTTAGACAAAACTTTGTGATATATTTTACTGATCCGTTAGACAAAGGTTTGGTCATGGGAATACTAACACGCTCTTCTTCTTATTAAGTTATTTCCCCCCTTTTTGCCTATATCTTAAACAGACGGGTCCTTAATTCACAGGGGGTGGGGGGCAACGTACTTCATTGGAGGGGCCAACATTGCCTTCCCAGATTATATGTTAAATATATTTTACCAAATATCACATGAAGTAATCAAGAAGCTATCACATTAAAATTGTTTTCCTCAATTTCAATGTATCATCTTAGTTTGTATCCAGGACCAGGTATTTTCTATTTTATTGAATATGTTGCGAATTACACAAAACATACAAATAACAAACACATTTGCAAGGTACAATATTTTGAAACTATATACATTTCGTTTGAAAATTAATGTGTCTTTTTGTTTTCAAAATATTGTCATTGATCATAAAGACTCACGATCACGCATGTTTTCACTTCCAGCCTGCTGATGGCCTCTCAATCTTGTTGAAAATTTTGTCAATTTTGACATCAGTCGTCACTATAACTCTACGTTTATTAAGACAAATTGATTTCGTACCCTTTTTTTACATATTCACAATTTCAATATTAGATCTGAAATAACTAAAAAGCTTAAAAGCTAATGTGCCAGGTAGTCTGTATTGTTGGGATTTTCATAGTTAAATTTCTTACACATTACATGGGCATGGTAATATTTACACATTAAATGGACCGGCGTGGATTACTGAGCATTTAGTATAAAAAAGTGAGAATACAACCATGAACCATGTCACTCTACGTGGAATATCTATATTGTTGGTGATTTTTAAAGAACATTTCAAGCATCGGACGGTTGGATACGCATAACAAATTTCAATTAACATCAACGTCATCAGTTTTTATGACGCAAATTTCTTGATTACGAAAGCAAAAACAAACTGAAATAAAGATGACAGAATAACATTTAACTCGAATAGTTCGTCGCGGCGTGGACTGTTTTAAAAGACAATTGAAACCATTTGAATCTCAATCACAGAGTAGATACACACAGAGTTGTAACTGGCCGTCGTAAACAGTTTGGAAACTTACGTTTTCATGTACCCACTTTTTCCAGGCGACCGGGCAAAAAATGATCAACTGCATGCGCGTGCTCGGCAAGTTCCGCGAACAGTTAAAGCGAGCCGCCATCCAATGGAGATGCATTCCTCTGACTCGTGCCCAGTCGCCTCTGTGTTATTTTAAAGTGCGTGCGGAATACTCTGTTTCAAGCGCGGGCGGAAGCAGGATGGCGGGTGGAAGCAGGAAAGATGATGCCGGCATGCCCTTGCTACCTTTCCTGCTTCCGCCCGCGCTTGAAACACAGAGACGACTGGGGACGAGTCAGCATGCCTCTAATAACTTGCCGAGCACGCGCACAAAAAAGTGGGTACACTATTTACAATTCTGTATGTATCTACTCTGTCTCAATGGATCAGAAAACGTATATTCGTTGTATTCGTACATCAAAAATCTGCTTGCGTCAGCTGGCTCCTATCAATTTTTTTACCTAGTATCCATGAGAAAATATTCTCACTACAGGCAGTACTGCGAATATTTCATTCGTTTTTGAATAATCCGACAGTACAAAGGCCAAGATGTTAATTTAACACATAAAAACGTAGACAACTGGGGCGGAAAAGAAAATAGTTTGTTTTAAGCTATAGAAGTGAAAGCTTGCGCGCGCAAACGAAAATGAGTTAGTTGCATAGCAACGGAAAAATTTATTTATCTTTTGCAGAAAATACAAATGAGCACGTTATTGATTACAAAATAATTTGAGAGTAGACTATATATAGATCTTATATAATTATACCTTCATTCCGTTCAGCCACTGCACAAATTTGAAGTTCTTTAGCATACACGTCGCTTTCGTTTAATTTCGGTTTTGGACACAGTTCTTGGTCGCCATTAATTTTGACTCATTCAGAATAATTCCATCCCTTCACTTTACAAAGTCTTGTCATAATGCGGTTGAGCCATCGTCTTTGTGAAAATGGAAAGTTATAAATCAAAAACGAATGTATTACTTACCATCTTCACAAAAACGTTTGGAAAAGACACGTTTGAAACGTTTCCAAAAATGCGCAGTCAGTCATTTATGACAATTGAAACTACATTATGACAATTATGACATCAAAGTGCTTTCAGTAGCTTGCGCCAGAACAAAGGATTGTGCGTAATTGATCAACACGCAGTCTGTGACATCGAAATTGGACTATTGTAACTCTTTGCTGTACGGTCAGCCTAAATATTTGATTAAAGACTTCAATCGGTTCAGAACTGTGCAGCTAGAATAATTTTCAATGTAGAAAGTATGATCATGTGACCCCTCTACTTTGGAGTTTACATTGGCTCCCAGCTGAACAAAGAATCAAATTTAAACTTTCGAGTATAACCTTTAAAGCTCTTAAGGGACTGACGCCAACCTTATATTTGTGAACTAGTTACACCCTATGTTCCCACCAGGACCCTTCGTTCAGCTGACCAAAGTATTCTTTGTCAACCAAAATTTAATCTAAAGACGTTAGGAGCACGCTCCTTTTCCATCTCGGCACCTAACTTATGGAACTCAATGCCTTTTGAACTGAGGAAGATAGACACTTTTGATAGTACTTTTAAGAAATATCTTAAGACATGGCTTTTTAATCTTAGTTTTAGTAATTAAGTTTGAATTGTTTGGTTTTATATGTTTTTATAGCTAATGGGTGTTTTATCACCGGCTTAATTTCTTTATCTATGTAAAGCGCTATTGAACTTTTGGAAATGGCGCTATATAAAATGACAATTATTATTATTATTATTATTATTTAATGAAACACGTGAGAATAAACATTGCGTAAAACCTTTCAACGAGCGACTTTCAGTAGTTGAATGATATAAAATTCTCTCTTCGGAAACATGTACTTTAGTAGAACTTTTTATGGAGCTCGAGTATTATTGCCTTTGGATATTAATTAAATTGGGCATAGTACAAAACATGGACTGGACTGGACAGTTGGACTGGACTGGACAGTTGGACTGGACTGGACAGTTGGACTGGACTGGACAGTTGGACTGGACTGGACTGATTTTTGATTTTCTCCGATTCTTGACTTGCAGGTCACCTCGCAGGGCACATGCAGACTAAAATATCGAAATTTAATACGTATGCGAGCAGGCTACCCATAGCAAAGACAGATAAGTAGTTTATGTCTGGAATTGTATTCTCTTCTATATACTGGGGTTTCTTACTGAGATTTCACTCCAGTTATAAAGTGAGGTCATCGGCGAAGGTAAAATATTTCAATTTCCGAAAATCAAAAGTAATTCAGGTGCAAAACGTTATATTCTTGACTTGCAACCAATCTCCTCCTGGTACACACCAGACAATGTTCCGATCGATAAAATCACAAAATAGACATGACATGACATGGTATATCTATTCTGTGATAAAATATTCTTTTGTGCCATGCCATCTGACATGGCGGGTGACGTGCAAGTCAAGAATAGAGAAAATGTAAAAATCAGTTCAGTCCAACAGTCCAGTCCAGTCCAACTGTCCAGTCCAGTCCAACTGTCCAGTCCAGTCCATGTTTTGTACTATGCCCAAAAATTATCAGGTGAATGTAAAAAATCCTCTGCCTCGGAATTCAATAAACATGCATGTCATGCATGCGCTGTCCTTTTTGCGGTAGATAGTAGCCTCCATGCATGAATGCATGATCAAGCAAAAGAATAACAGCAATATATACAGTATAAAAACATAATTTTTCTGATATACACAAATGACATTTTATTACGAATATATAGCTATATATGTAGATACATCCATTAAATGGATAAGCATAGTCATACTCTCAAATCAATAGTCACACATATAAGATTTACCTTGGTAGCTATTTAATACAGTACTATAAAACTAGCAGTCAGCTTTCGTTGAGACTTGAGAACAAGCCGTTTATATCTATAGGACAGTCTAGTGTACCACAGACACTATATAAATTATGTATTTAAGAATTAAGGGAATATCGCTTTTTTTATTTTCTCTAGTAAAATAGACATGTTCTATACATTAACACTGTACTGTATACCGACTTTACAGTATATATCCGGCGATGTCTATACTATATTAACAGTGTCTCACACTACAGCAGCATGCCATCATTCTTTTATATAAATCCGTATATATTTCACAAAATAAAAATCCTCTT
>CACRXK020008008.1:0-21602 GCA_902702795.2 Paramuricea clavata
GAATGGATGATTCCAGCAATGTACGAAATTTTGATCTAAACAAGAAGAACGAAACCATTACCATAGCTGGAAGGAGCATCTTCAAATGAGTAAAATTGTAAAGTTCGGTTGCGAATTGTTGTTCAATAAATGGACAAAACACCATGTTCAATAAATGGACAAAACACCATGTTCAATAAATGGACAAAACACCATGTTCAATAAATGGACAAAAGATACTGATGGAAATGGCCCACAAGAGTTGTCCTTTTCGATTTTCGCAAAGCTCTTGATCTAATCGATCATAACATTCTTGGCACGAAACTCGCAACCTTAAAGGGGCAATGTCACCGATTTTTGAGCAATTCCAACCCTCGCAAATTTTGCCCAAAACTGAAAAAGAATGAGTGTAAGCACAAAATAAAGCAATAACAGACACAAAAAACATGTACAGAAGTCTAGATGGGCAAGATTACGCCAGGATTGAGACGGATTGTAAATGGCATCTTGATTAATTGTTGGCAGACACTTTTTCAAGTTTTAGTCAATTTTTATGAAAATGTCATGTTACATGTTGCGTGGAGGTTCAAAGTTGTTTAATATGATTCATATATCATAACTTAATCCATTTACAATGTTTATTTTTAACTTTGTAGTTCAGTTTTTGAATAAAAGGCATTTTAGGTCAAAAATCGGTGACATTGCCCCTTTAAATATCCCTCATAAGATCGAATGTTACTAGAAATATTTAGCAGAAATAGACGAAATTTTGATCTAGACAAGAAGAACGAAAGCCATTACCATAGCTGGAAGGAGCATCCTAAAATGAGTAAAATTGCAAAGTTTGGTTACGAATTGTTGTAAAATGAGGAAAATATAGCACTGTGAAGCGCAAATTTTGTATATATTTGTATTACGCGCGTGAAAAATAACCATTTTGGGGTCGAAAGTGGTTATTTTTACCACACGTATTACAAATATATACAGAATTTGCGAACTTCACAGGGCTATATTTTCTTCATTTTACAACATTTAGCAACCAATCTTTGCAGTTTAACTCATTCTAAGACGCTCTTTCTAGCTGCATGTGGTGAAGTATTTCGTTATTCTTGCCTTGATCAAAATTTAGTCTATAGCCGGAATCACCCATTATCAAGCGTGAGGGCTACTCCACATGTCACGCCAGAACAGAATTCAAGATTACGATTACACAATAGTTCTTTGAATTACGATCTGTTTCGACATAATTGTATTTCTTCTC
This sequence comes from Paramuricea clavata, assembly GCA_902702795.2. Classification (NCBI taxonomy): domain Eukaryota; kingdom Metazoa; phylum Cnidaria; class Anthozoa; order Malacalcyonacea; family Plexauridae; genus Paramuricea; species Paramuricea clavata. The sequence goes on from CACRXK020008008.1 coordinate 1,241, forward strand.
CTGCCTGTGCGTGCGGCTACTACCGAGAGACATGTAAACATTACTTGTTGGATTGTTAGCGCTTCCAGGCCGATCGTGCTCAACTCCGTACTTCGGCTGCAGACTATCTTAATTACCACTGGACTACAGCTAATGATAATGTTAAACTTAATTACTTGCTACATGGATGTAACGAAGTTGACTTTCACCCAAATAGAACTCTATTCTTAACAGTACAAGACTTTATAATTAATTCCAAACGTTTTGTAACTACTTAATAGTCCAGTGTTAGTCTTCCGTATACACCTTTATTCATTTTTCTCTCTCTTTTTCCTCCTATTGTTTATTACTCCAACTTTTCATAAAAATTTTAAATTGACATAATATATTTACCGCCTACTTGACACCAAATTCTTGTAAATAGAACAAGAGCCCCTTGATGAGCTGAAAGCTCTTGGGCAATTCAATTGTAATATTTCTATTATTAAAATATGTTTATTTAAAAAAAAACCCAGAATTCAACAATTATTTTATTACGCGTATAAAGAACAAAGAAATAAATTTTAAAAAATTTTAGTGAAATAGTTTGAGGAATTCGGCTATAACTTATTTCACTTAAGGTTCACTTAATCTTTTCTCATTTACAAGATATTTATTGAAGAACTCTTAATAAAGTTTGTTTCGTGTTTTCCGCTCCATTTTTGTCATATAGGTTTTTGTAAATTAACTTGAAACTCGCTGTGGCTTTATTTTTTCTGCGTGTCAACAAGCTGGCTTTTGTGCTAGCGTGAAGATTATTCTTTATACCAAAATGGAGAAAATTATTATCTACAGTTGTGACGTCATAATTACGCAATATCAATTATGATGTTCGTTCAGAACATTCTAATGCTAATACAAACTTACAATGTAAAGCTTAACTTGCGCAGCGAGAATATCTAATTCCACAGAATTTTCTCCGCACAATTTCTTGCTAAATGATCGACCACCATCTCTCACACGAATTAATAACTGAAACGTTATACATAAGAAGAATTAGTAACGTTGTGACATCATACTTTTACCAGGGGCGGTTTAAAACATACCTTTTTTGTCATTGCTAGGACACGTTGTCGAAATGATGGCGACTGACTGTTCATATTCACTGGATAAAATTTTCTTAATAAATCTAAATCTCCAGCTGTAAGAGGTTCTGTGGTCCTTAAGCTGTCACATATCAAACTCAGGACGTCAGAGCGGACCTAAAAAACCAACTGTGCTATCATGATTTTGGTAAGAAATACTATACATGGTTAGGTCTAATAAATGTATTTAAAATACTCATTAAAAATTCATAAACCTTGTGGCAAATCATGTCAGCCATAATATGTCACGTGAAGTGACTTTATATCTGATAAAACTCATCTTCATTAGTATTCTTTATATAATTGTTCATCCCAATTAGTATGATTATATAATTGTTCATCCTAATTAGTATTCTTTTGTAGTCGTATTTTAAGCTATTCAAAACACTCGAACTCGCGTTTTATCATATCTAAAACGCTCGGCTGCGCCTCGCGTTTTAAATATGATAAAACACTCCTTCTCGTGTTGTAAATACTACATAAATTTACACACGATAATTTCCATCTACAAGATCCTTCAATTGTTATTCAATCGAGTGCGGAGCCAACAAAATCTTGATATTTACCAATGGCCTAACATGGTAGTACCCTAGTAGTATATATACATGAACCTGTGGTTAGAGCTCGACAACCTGACCTCTGTAACTCAGTTGGTTAGAGCTCTGCACCGGAATTGCAGGGCTGCAGGTTCGATTCCTGTCAGGGATCTATAGCTGCATTTTTCGCAGCTGTTCCTGGTTAGGTATAATAAATGTAGATACATTTCCACTCGATGACTTCCATCTATAAGATTCTTCAAGTTCTATACATGGTCGTTTCGAGTACAATTTACCCTTTCGATCAATTTATCCTTCACCCAGAAATCGCTCTCTCGACCGGGAGCCTCGTTTCCACGGAGCGTGGATGAACAGCCTTTCGTCTTGATTCACGAAAGAGAAGCTTTCAATACAACAAACAATATGCTTACACTGTACGCAACACAAAACATAGGGACATTAAGGTTGGGGACAGTATATCAGAACGACAAAAGTAAGAGTAACAAACTTTAAACAAACTTCAATAGTAAACCTTATACTGTAATTATAAAAAACAACTCCAGAATTACAGTGCAACGGACATACCATTACTAGAAATGTATCACATTTCAAACGCATACCAAATCAACAGAACGTTGAAATTGACACGGATGACGAAAGCAACAACAACAACAACAACAACAACAACAACAACAACAACAACAACAACAACAACAACCCTGACAACAACCAGACGCAAGTTGGCAATAACGAAATCGAAAGAACCAACAAAGAAGAAGTTCGCAAATCGAGTCGTGAAAGGAGAATGCCAGAAAGACACTGCATGTATGGTCATGCCATCACATGGACTTTGCATGCTTGAACTTCGAAAAGGAGAAGTGATATTATAATTAGACATTTAATAAACACCATGTAAGGAATATAGACATTTTGATCTTAGATTGGGAAGAACAGACTGGATATAGATACATAGAGACAGTTAGTCTGGGGAACAACATTATATTGTTATAGATTCAATAAAGTTATAGAACACTACATTCATGTTAAATCAATGTTTGGCAAATATAGGCGAGGGGTTGCTCCATGCATATATTTATAGTTCATAGTAAAATTCAAACTGAGGATTAGCGTTTTCAGTCACATATTTTGTTGGGAGTGAAAATATCAATGACATTTTTAGAAAACAGCCACCCCTGCCCCGTGACAAAATAAACGACGGTCCCTAAACGTACCTCATCATCCAAGTGACACAACGCTTTTTCAAGGACAACAACAGAAATTGAACCTAACCAGAGTCCATTTGTATCAGTATCTTTTTGACCCAAGATATCAACTCTAGGGAGTAACCCAAGATGTCTGGCCGTTTTAAGGCATGTGACCAGACAGCGAACATTGTCCAAAGCAAAGTTACCTATATAAATGCAATATGATGGTTGGATAAACTGGATAAGACTGTCCAGGAAAGCTAGTGAAATTCAGCAAGTAGCTGCAAGTTAAACGAATAGGGCCATAATAATGCAAACAAGCCTATTGCATTTAAGAGTATATAATGTATATAATTGGTTCACTTCACCCTGATCCCATTCTCCCACAATAATTTGGTGTGTGTTTTACTTATTTTTGGGCTGTTCTTTCATGTATAATGTGACCGCGACCTTTGGTTTGTTTGAATTCAAGATCATAAAAACATATTGATATCGAAGGAACTAGACTGCATGAGTTCGGAAATATCACATACTCGAAGCGACTTGACCTCGTAGCTCAGTTGGTGGAACATTGGACTAGAGACACTTGTTATACTTATTATACATTATTCAGCTAACTCCCCATCGGAACTTTTCAGTAACCGCTTACATCAAGTATTATGCTTACAACAATTGTGATATTACTTTCCTAATTATGTTCACCTAACCCAACCTGTCAACTTTCCCTGCGGGAAGAAACCGGAGTGCCCAAAGAAAACCCACGAATTTCGGCAGAGCATTGACCGACACTTTTCACATGAGTCCGTAGTGAGAATCGAACCCACGATCTCAGAGGTGAAAGACGCTGGCTCTGGCGACTGTGCCACCGAAGCGAACCAAAGGTCGCGGGTTCAATTCTCACCGCGGTCAAGCAAACGTTTTAGCTTGCCAGGTGTGAACACACTCAGAGAAACATCACAAACAAATATGAAAAAATAGTTTTACATTATTCCGACATTGCGGAGAGGAATGAAAGCAATGAAAATTCGTTTTCTCGAGTGAAAACCCGCACTTTCGCGTCTCTAGACAGCCGCTCCTTGATGTGTTCTTCATTGTTTTCTGCAGTGTTAGAATAATATGAAACTAGTTTCTCATATCTCTAAGGATGGTTCGTGCACTTAAATTAAACTGAATAAGACTCGCTAGCATTCCCCGTCTAGAAAGCGGTGGTCTAGAAACCGAAGATGCAAGTTCGTATCGTGCTCGAGACCATTCTCGTCCCAGACCATTCTCGTCTCATTCGGTCGCTCGTTGAAAATTAGGCTCTGGGTTAGACGACTAAAGGAAGAGATCAGATTGGCTTCTCAGAAAACTGCTATTTCGCAGAAATTGAGGAATTTTCGCTAGGAAAAATTTTCTATCAAAGTATATGAACACAAATAAATCGTTTCTTCGCAATGCTTCTCTGTGAAAATTGTTACGGGTGCGGAAGCTTCCCAATTCAAGAGCATGCATGCGCTTTAGGAACTACTGCAAGTTTTCTTCCACTTCCGGTTCCGTGTATCCCATGGCCTATGAAGGCCGCACGTAGACGCGAGGCCCTGGGAACGAGGATGGCACGAGACAACAAATTTTTCGTTGTTCTCTGTATATTTTCGGAGTAATATGAAACATGCCTATTAGCCCACAGTTTTATATATACACAAGAATAACATGGCAGCTTTACATCATATTTTTCTTTAAAAACAACGGACACAAACCTTCAGAAGATTTCTCAGCTGGTGCGTGCAGTTTTTGTATGATTCGATGTAAGCTTTCCGGACAACATTTCAGCAAGGTCGGAACATAATACTAATAAATATAACAGTTTCAGCATTGAATTTATGGAATTGAAAATGGTGAAATAAATTATCACATGCCAATAAAATAGTGATGAAATAGTGAAGTATTTGAAAGATAGGGGCATATCTTTTCGCCAGCGATCCACAGCTCACTGGCGAAAAGATATCCCCCTATCTTTCAAATACGTGACAAAGTGAGAAGCAGATATCACATAATCATGGAATATGTTTCATAATTTGCGATACAAATAAAGTTGTATACTAATGGTCATACATATACAAACAAATATATGTACTCAAAAACAGATTTTTAAACCAAACCAATTTGGAACACACATTTCATGATTTAAAGCATCACTACAATTAGTGCTTCAGGGACCGCGGAGCCTGTTTAAAATTGGGGGAGGGGGGGGGGCAGGATAGTATCATTAGTATGGAAGCTATGCCACGCGCAGACAGGCTGGATTTTATCCGGTAATTTTTTTGTTCATGCAACATTATTGAAGAGACACACCCCCTGTTCCGCGGTCCCTGTACTTACTTCTGCAATATGCTTTCTCACATGTTTTTCACGCAATGACAGGCTTCGGAGAGCAGGAACAACCCACAACTGAAATAGAAAAATAGATCGGATTTATATGTATATACAACAGTTTTAAGACAAATCCATGGTTAAACATGTATTTTGCGAAAGTTAATATGTTCAAAATAAAGGCATAATTATCGTATACTAGAGGAAAGAAATTTCAACGCTTGTAATCAATAAATATTTGGAATTCGATAAAATTCTGTTACCTCAAACCAGTCATTCAAATATTCAGAAGTTGTTTTTGATAATTGTTGTAGATGACTGATAAACATCTTTTCAGCAAACTCCATTGCCTTTAAAAGAATAAAAACTTGTCACGTCCAATTGCATCACTTTTTGAAAGGTTTCTGAATGCCACTTTGGAGGAATCAAGCCCAGATGTATAATTGTGGCTCACTATATATGTGAACTAAATATTCATGTTTAGTGTATACATTCAATGCAATTTTTCACACGATTAGGATTACCATCCCAATACATTTTTTGGTAGGTAGATGGTACAGTATATACGTTTGCATGAGATCCTACAATTGGGACACTCATCAGCAAATGAAAACTTCGTATACAGCAAGTACCTCAAGTACATTGGTAACTTGAAAACAAGGCTGGATTTTGGTGGAAATAGTGGGGGAGGTGGGAAACAATTTAGAGGAGGTGCAGCAGTTTAGCTCACGAGCCCCATGGAAAACGGGCGAAAGTCAGTGACGTGACATGTGCATGTAGTGTACATATGTATCAGTGTATTAATGAATTATGACTGTGCAACTCATCCAATTTTGTCCTTCATTACAATTACTACAAAGTTTCTTTCAAAACATTGCATTAAAAGGTTACTTAACACAGATGTGAATGGCTATCACTGTTTCAATTTTACAGAAAAACGTTCTTACGAAGTGTAGACCCTAAGCAACAAAAAATGTCAAATTTTCACTTTGATCTATCATTGAAACTTTCCCAAAAGGAGATGCACGACTTTTCAGGGGAGGTACAAAAATTCTCAGGGGAGGTGCAAAACGATCTCAGGGGAGGTGCGCACCTCCCTACATGCACCTCCCCTCAAAATTCGGCCATGTTTGATCATGACGCGAGCAAACAGATCAGGACGCTTTTGGTATATAAAGGGGCGTGTGAATTAAATTAAACAAGCCATACATTATTAGCATGTACTGATGAAGATCCTGCCTTACGGATGGAAGGCCTCACGGTAAAAACGGATTGGTTAAAATAACCAATTTGAATTGGTGGCAAACTCATCATCCTCGATGCGCTTCCAATGGTTTTACATGGACATCATGATGTATCTTTTTCAATTAATGTTAAGCCATTTATACGAGAGAAAATAAGCCGCGGCTTAAGTAAGTCGAAACGACTCGTATAAACAGTCTATTTACAACACTCTGAGGCTTATTTAGGCCTATACAGCTTTCAACCCTGGGCTTATTGTAGCCGCAGCTTGCAAAAAAGTTGACTGTTTATATAGCCCTAATAAACATATCAAACCAAATCCAGTAGCTACATCTATCACATATGTCTACAAGCTCTTACATGCTTACATGTGGCACGACAGTTTGATCAGTCATCACAAACATGATATCCTCAGGAATACTCGGGTGAACTTCCAACATAGCTTGAGCACCCAAGACATCCACCAGACAACACAGAGGACCATATTTTCCACGTACAAACATGTTTATTTCACATAATTTCCTCGATAGATCTACCACAAACGGATCGGATGTTGGTTCTAAAAGAGAAAAATGCAAGTCAATAATGTTGCATGTATGTGAGTGGGGAGTGTTCTGTAACAGTGTACAGGGGGTAGGCGTTAAAAAGTTGCCCCCCCCCCCTAAAAATGGTATTTCCTGTTCTTGTCACCATGAGGAAAGAAAGTCTTACCAAAAGTACTACAGTAGTTGGGTTTTTGAACTTAAGTACTTGAATGTTTAGTTTTGTCATAGCCTTCAAAAGGAAGATGGTTTGGAAACTCGTTAGAATAACAACTCATTATCTATGTTAGTCAACGTTTATTCATAAGTCTGGTCCTTCGTCGTCACGTGTGTATTGTATTTTTGCCAAATCCACCAATAGCAATTTCCAATTTACCCGTTGTGGCGTTGTTCGAGTCGCGGATAGGTAACTTTCATAAAATCTTGCTATTTTAATGAGTTTCATGTTGTTATTCTAATGAGCTTCATAGCCATCTTCCCTTTGATAAGCTATGGTTTTGTGGCATATGTGAATAAACATTGTGATTTGAAGTCAAGAATTATAAAAAAATAGATACGTTTAGAGAGTTTTTACTCAAAATTCAAGATGGCGGATTTGAATCAGAATTTAATAAGTTCTATATTATGCGATTTTACTTTGTATTAGTCACCCAGAAATAAAGTGTCCAAAGGTCTGAATGAATCCGGAGGAACTGGCTGATGTGATGCAGCAATTTTTTGTAAGTTTCACACGTATATATGATAGAACTTTTAGACAGATTCACACATCGGAGAACAAAATCAAACTTTCCTGACTGTTGGCCCAGTCCTTCGCACGATCTATATAATGTTGAGATCTCGGCTTAGCGTCGGTCGGTAGGGATGTTTAGCATGCGCTAAAACTTTCAATTGGAAAACGCAATAAACGAAAGTCCATTGTAACTAGGAAATTCCAAATAGCAAAGGTAATAAAAGGAAAAATAAGACGAAAATATTCATATACTCAAGTGTTGGAAAACCCAACAAAGATTCATATACTTGGCGTTTATATAAGCACTCATTCCGATCACTATGTTCCAGTGAAGAGCATGCAGTCATTGCAGTGGTCTTCCATGGGCGCATATAAACACGAAATAGCCCAATGGTTGCCCTAACCAGTAAAGCTCTAATAAACAATTTGAGAATTAAAAAAGTAAAACAAGTTTTAAAAAAATTTGAGAAAGATTTCTAAGTCAGACAAAAAACAGTCGGAACTCGATTTATGTTGCAAGGGGCCAAGTGTGCTTAAAGATGTAACAGTAATTTGGCTGTAGCTTATCTAAATGTTGGATAAAATAAGTAAGAACATGTACTATCATGAATCAAAATATAGACTTTTATAATTTATAGTTGGCCGAAGAGAAACGTAACAAAGAACATCATTTGAAAGCTTCTCTCGGATTGTTTACTCTTTCGATTGGTCCCTCAATTGGATTTTCGCACATAAGTTTGCACTAAAAAGAAAGGGAAACTTCGGATTTTGTGCTTTATAATTCGACGATTTTATTATTCACCGGTGAATAAAAGTAATGTCCACCATCCAAAGATGTTGCTAGGAGACAGTCGGACTTTGTGACATTCACGTGATATGCTCTCGTCCAATGAGATTCAAGAAAACATGAACTTTGACAATTGGCATATAATAGAGATTAAATATAGGTTAAAATGCAACGAAAAGGCCCTGAAGAAAATTTTGACAAATATTTGTACGAATAAAACATATAAAAATACAGAGAAGAAAACTGTTAAACATTTTAAGCGAAATATTTTTAGGTTAAATGTTTGTTAACGATTTTTCGGGTTTCTGCATGAATATTCAATTTCTGAATAATGTTAAAACAGTCAGATGGTGTTAAAACTGGGGTTGGTTTGACCTTATAATTTGCTCAAATTGTTTTATGGGTCTTGCATGAAGTACTTATCGAAATTGTAAAGTGTCTTTGAGATGGACTTAAAAACTTGAATTAAATATTACTATATTGAAATATGATGATCCCAACTATTAACATTAAGATCAGTCTTACCATTTCCAGTGACAGTAATGTGTATCTTGACAGCATTATCAAATATCTCCCGCGTGTGGTACCTCATTGCCTTAATATGGAAGAAAAAGGATAAATTTTAATGCTAGTCGGGCGACAAGAGCAAAAATATTAAGCACAAGATTTGGAACGCAGGTGGATACAGGTTTATCTTCAATTAAATCTCCAAAGTTAATTGAAGAAGGGGAAAATTTTAATTGCAATGGGTTGTGCTCATTTTTGCATGCCTGTAGTGTTCATTTTACATTCAACAGATAACATTGACCTCGGTCTAAACAATTCTGGAAATCCTGCCTAACCTAATCGATTGTATAATTATCAATAATTTCAACGGTTTATTTTACCAATTATTATATAAACGTAATCAATACACGCGTAGTTTTAAGTCGTAAGAGCGTGGGGGGGGGGGGTAATGGGGGGGCTTACAAGATTCTCCCGCCGAGAAGGGAGCTTATCCAATAAGAGGACTTTATGAGAGGACTTTCTTAACAGAGGGCTTAACGCAGCATTTACAGTAATTAGATTTGCGAACTTCTTCCAATTCTACTATGTCGACTTTTCCCTTCCTTCCATCGACCTCATGTCAGGCAGAAGATCACAGGAGGATGATCCCAAAAGTACCTCTATAGGATGATCCCAAAAGTTCCATACAAAGTTCAGCAATGTTTGAATTATTTCAGAGTTGTCCTGCATGCGTGATTTGAAACCATCATCCATGGTAGAATCTGAGGAGCACTCCCTAAGAAACAAAACATGAACAAAACATGAATTAAGACCCGTTTTCACTTGCAATTTTTACTGTGATTCAGGTGCGATTTTCTGCTTCTGATGGATGTGAACGACTGGATGAGTCGTGAACGTTCAGATGAGGGTACGCATACTCAGAACATTCATAACTCATCTACTCAATCACATGCATCAGAAGAAGAATATCGCACTAGAAATCGCAGCGAGAATTGCAAGTGTAAACAGACCTTAAGGTACATTACAATATCGCAGGCGCCTTTCACTTCTGAGTTCGTGGGTTTGATTCTCGCCACGGACTCTTGTGAAAAGAGTCTGTCAACACTCTACCGAAAGTCGTGGGTTTTCTTCGGCTGCTCCAGTTTCCTCCCACAGGGAAAGTTGACAGGATGGGTAAAGATAAACACAGATAGGAAAGTAATATCACAATTGTTGTAAAGATAAATATAAGTAATCGTAATACTTGATGTAATCGGTCACTGAAGAGCCCCAATGAGCTGGATAATAATGTAATGTAATCGCACCTTGCCTCTGTGGTCCAGTAAGCTAACGTTCTCAATGCGACCAAAGTGCTGGAGTCCTTCAGTCTAGTTAAAAAATTAAGTTAATTTGGTTTTAATATTGAACATGTTTTCTTCAACACATTCAAATAAGCTTTCTAGGTGAGACAAGACGCGAGGCTCTAGAAGGTGTATAAAAATAGGTACGCCGTGCGTATAAGTATCTGCGCAAATGTGGAGTCACATTTTGTATTTTCTTGAAAGGAAGTAAATAAAGAAGTTGGCATTGGGACAATGGAAGTATTTCATCACTTATTATATAAATATAAAATAGCAAATTAAATTTTAAAGTCAAACATAATACACATCTAACAAGGCTGTACGCAGCGGGGAGTGGGGAGGCATTTTCGAACTGTGCAATTTTTTTATACACCCTGTATCGATTCCAATATAATAATCGATCCCAAAATAGGAATCTAAACTTTCATATGTCACATACCATATAAAATTCGGACCATCTGTAAGCAGAGGTCAAGATGGAATTCAGTGTTCATATTTGCAAAACAATTCATGCAATTATTCTTATAAAAATTACACAATTATACGTGTGCGCTCATCTTCGAAATGTTGAAGATCTTGAATCGTACGTACCTCGAACATAATGATGTTATTTCTGGAAATAAAACATCAAGTAACAGATTTCCAGTCTTTCCACCGACAGCATTGTGAAGAAACTACACATTCAAAAAAATGGTAAAAACTATGGTTTACCAACTATTTGATCATAGACATAGAAAAGGCTTGACCATTTTGTAAAAAAAACCTTTCATTCAGTTCTATATCACACATTGCCGTAAACTATCCTGGGCAGTCCCGAACTCCCCACAATGAAATCAAGATAATTATAAATGACGAATTGCATAAAATATTCTGATAATTTCGCCTCAGTCGCATGCGAGAGGAGTGTTTCCATTCTGACTTTAGCAAACGCAGAAGGGTACGTTTCCCGGTATACTGCGGGCCAGCTTTTCCCAGAATATTTCAGGTGGAACTTGCATGGGCGTCGATAGGTGAAGGCCTCGGAAGTTTCACAATTTAACCTTCAGAACAACTCAAAGATACTTTTAATTTGTGTTGTGAAACGAATTTCAGGTGGTAGGTTCGCTCTTCAGGTGGTAGGTTCGCTTCTTTCTTTGTTGGGCTTCCGACAGGAAAATTATTTTCGGCACTAAAGCTTTTAATGAGATGACTGAGTCTCAAAACTCAATTTAAGATTGAGTTTTTTGGGCCGTTTAACGCCGTGAAAAAGCCATGAAAAAACGCCTGCCGTTCCTGAAACGGGACCAACTCGAATACGTCGATAAATCCGTGATACGATGTTCCGCAAAGCAATGAATGACTCTTTCCACGAAAGAGCAAAGTCTATACGAAAATCGAGCCCAATTCTCCACTCTAGGTAACAAGTGCGTTCAAATCCTTTCCGAAGTCTTATTATGCATACAGTATATATGTGCGACTCCTTCTATCTGTCAAACGCTGCACTATTCCTATATAACTTCTAAGATTAAATTCGTAATGGATTATATAACTTCTAAGATTAAATTCTCATGGCTGTAGACGTCAATGAGCTGTAATAAGCGGCGATACCTTCAACATCTAAAGGGCTTCCTCGGAATTTGAGATGTTCGCTTCAAAACCGCAACCCCTTAGTGCACTACGTCCAGTATAATGGACCAATAGCATCTTGGTAAATAAAGTATCCAGGCGATCTACCACCCAGCGAGTGACTTTGAATTTTGGTTACCAATTTGTTGCCCAGCTTCTACACACTGCGCGGGCAACTCTATTTTTCTATAGCTTACGTATACTATTATAATTTCTAGATTAATTCAGTGTGTGTATGTGGGGGGGGGGGGGATTATAAGAGAAAAAAGATGATTACCTCTTCACTAGCGACGAGAGAATCCCTTGTCAACATGGTTATTACACCACGACAAATACCGAGGTATGAGAAACCACTCAGATCTAATCAAAATACACCCAGACTTAGAAATTTTCCTGTAAAATACTAAAATGTAAAATACTAAAAGACCATTAAAATTCAATGTCAAAAGTAATAAAAAAAAGATGTCTGGGATTAACTATGCATGGAATAAGACGAGCTGTATACAGAATACAGATAGCTTCATTACTATAGATATAACCAGACATTTTAGTACTTGAAATACATGCATGCAGCAACCTCTAGCCTATATTATCCAAACATTGATTTAACAAGAAGTATTAGTAATTGGCGTGAAGTGTCGCCATGACAACTCAATATTTTTAATTTTTCAAATACTTCTGCTGTATAAATTGGCAAAATAGCTGAAAGATACTTTTTACTATACAACAATGAATTTCCGAAATATATATTGTAGGTATGTTGTTTTGTATTTTGTGAGCTTTGATTTAGTGTATAATATCATTTTAGCCACGATTTTCCAAATATATGTTTTTGAAAATGGAAATCTTGCCCACTCCTGCCAAACAGCCATATTTTTGAGATTATATAATGGAGGAGTTCCAGCCAAGAACCATCGACACGCTAATGATTATTGATGAACTTTAGACTTCGCTAATGCTTTCCTTTCCTCGGGTATACATAGCTGAACGGAATTAGTACCCCCACCCCGGGTCAATGCCCGAAACGGCGCTTCTGAGAAAAATACGATCTAATATATAGTTGCGCCCCACCAAAAATATCCTGTGGTTCCGGTTTCTCGACAGATATTACATTTTCTGCCAGTCCTAATGTTTTTTGGACATTGTTTGCTTACCTAACAATCCTATTTTTTTCGTTGCTCGTGCAGGTTAGAAACTGTATGGAACCACAGGATATTTCTGTTACGCCTCTCCAATACACATTTTATATTTCCTGTATTACTTCTATGGCAAATACTTTTTTACGTACCAGAAATATCCTGGCATTTAAAACTGTTTAATATCCAGTGAGTTGTACAAATTTCGTTGCCAGAGAGTGTTTTTTCCATGTATGACGGGAAAAACAGGGACACAATCTAAAGATAAAAGTTTAACTTAATATTTTATAACAAGACGGTCTATATATAGAGCGTTAACTCGCTGGGGCTCAGTACAAATATGCACATTATTGTATATGGTACAACAATCAAATGGCCAATTGAAGAGTTGTCACCTGGCTCTTGTTGCAACTGTTCTTATAAAAGCATATGCAACAGCTTCAGTTAACTATACTGTTCTTTATCGTTAATTTGAGTTTGCTACTGTCGGTCAGGGGTGGTATATATATTAGCGAGATTCAGATTTGACTTAGAAATTGATTCTGAATCAAAAAATTGATTTTGATTCTGAAAGTTAAGACACCTTTTTATTTTTTTATAATTTTTATATTAAAATTTGCCGCCTAAGTTAGGCTTTATTATCAACAGCAGCTTTTGGTCCCCGTAGATATAACCCTACGTTGAGCGGAATACTAATGAGCTTGTCATCATAGTGATTATGGCGTCATTTATGATGGGGTTGCGCTAGGGGTGGATTTATGGGAGGGGTTGCACAGGGGTGCGCACCCCTGTTGGCCTTGGTCAACAGGGGTGCAAAAAAATCAAATTCAGAAATATGGCATAATTTCCAAGGTTTTCCCTTTTTTGAAGTCAAACTGAAGCTCATAATTCAATGCCCATATCGCAGGAAATGGCATTTCTAGGGTTCTAATTTTCAAAATTTTCGGGGGGAGGGGGGCATAGCCCTGGGGAGCTTGCGCCTTCTGCGCTCGAGTTGTTAGGAAGCCAATTCATTTGAATGCTCTCTCATCACCCCCTTAAAGAATTATAAAGCAACACTCGGCTACTCGCTTAGCACCCCCTAGAAAAACCTTGCTGGATCCACCCCTGCGTTGTGCAACTTTGGGATACAGCAAAGAATAATCGAAGGAGCATTATGCGAACTTGACAAAAAAATCGTGAAGTAACTCTTGATTTTTTAAAAAAATTGAGAGGACGAAATGATCGAAAGGACGAAATGATCAAGCAGAGGAAAAATTCAAGGAGTTTTATTTTTACGTGTTGAACAACAATCCTGAAGTCATAATGCAGTTTGAGGTATTTAAGCGTCTGCAAGATCCTGACGTTCTATTGCAAATCGAAATATTCAAGCTTTGGCAAAAATACGGGAGAGACCCAGCAGCTTGGTTGAAGGAAAGAAGAGAAGTCGAAGAGTTTTTTCGAGAGTTAAATAGCTCCTGAATAATAAGAAAAAAATAATAAGACAAAAAAACAAAACCCAAAACGTTTCTTTTGAGAACCATGAACTATATGAAATAATATATACGATTCTATTCGAGTATGTGTCAACCCTACCGAAATGTGCGCTTTAATGCCCTTAAGGTGTGTGTAAATTGAATATTTAAGAGGGAATTGTTATTATGCGTAAGGCAAGTGTGAATGAAATGTATGCTTATGCCCTTAAGGTGTGTGTAAATGAAATATTTATTAGGGAGTTTCATTGAATATTTACGAGGGAATTTTTTTATGTGTGAATATAATTTTTTTATTCGTTTAAATTCTTTTATAAAATGTGGTTCTTAAAAGAACCGTTTTTTGTTGTTTGTCTTTTAGACGACCAGCATCTTCTCCAGCCATAGCGCGAAGGCTTCAACTTTTGCGATGATGGTAGGCGTTTTAGTCAAGGTGGTTCCCACACGTTTCGAGCCAGACCAGCTGGTCAAAAAGTTTGTCGGCTTTGGGACAGCCAAAGCATTCCAAATTGACGGATGGGAAATTGAGATTTGCCAGCAAATCTTTGTCAATATGCCCACCTTTGTAAGCAAATTGTAGAGTTGGAATTCTCACGTATTTTACGGTAGAAAACCTCTATACCACTGCTGACAAATTTGTAATCTGGAGTGCTTTGGTGCCCCGCGGCACTCCGAATGAATTTAGTTTATGAATTTTTTTTTCACGTGATTGCACGTATTTTTGTCTTTATCACTTAGTTCGTTCCAACGAAGGCCAATATCAAAAAAGAACGATGAAGCTTCGGAATTTCCGATCTCGATTAGTCCCAATTCCTTGCAGTAGAACTTTCCATTTACATAGAAACCGTCCATATCCACGATTGAATTCATGATAAATGACATCTAAATAGAGAGAACAGTACTATATAGAGAGAGAAGACCCTAATTAGACGTCTGCGACGACATAAAGGGTGACTCCACCCTGTCTACCTAGGGGATAATTTGATACTGTCTGTTGTTACGATAACTTTGCCTTGGATGTATTTTTTAGTAATAATGAGGTTATGCCACAACGAAACGTTTTGATTGGTTTAATTTATACGAGTATAAGCTTGAGGGAGCAATTTGTTTTTTAATTTATAGTGATGGAATGTTTGCACGGAAAAGCTGCTTCCAATTCAACTACGACAGAAGGCGAGCTGTGGATTCATATGTCCAGAAGAGGATGGTTATTTATTTCAATCAGCACTGACAGCACGGAGAGCCACTGGTCTGAAGCAACCGATATGTGAAAGTCACAGAGAAAGCCAACAAAGTTTTGCGTGGTAAGGACATGCTAAAAAACAGTTACGGCAGGCCTTACTGTACTTCACGTGTGCAAGTCGTTAAAATCCTTGTTCCTTATGGATGTGGGCAGACGAGAAAGTCGAGGAACCGAGTTGCTATCACAACGAACCCTGTGCCATGGAGAGAGTAGACGGCCCAAAGTTCCTTTGCTGCTGCAACAGAAACCGATTTCATTATTTCGAGTGGGGACCGGAAGAGCAGCCAGAGCAACCTCCTACTGGGGCGCCTTTCGTACCGTTGTTCTACACTCGTTGCTATTCTGATGCTCAGCAGAACTGAAACATTTATAAACATATAAGGTATAATTAAGAACTTTGTATTATTACAAGATTTTTGAATATATATTTGAAACGTTTTACACTTTGTGTTCATTTATTGTTTTGCTGCGATGGAAGTGATATTAGATATAGATGAGCTTCGAGAAAATTATGTTGATATTGACATGAGAACGCTGACATGAGAACGCTATCCCATGATGCACTATGTCAATTATTTGCTTGAGCACCACGAAGCGCTGTACAATATCAAGTGCTGGAAGATGGCACAATCTACCAGGCCGGAGATTATTTGGAACAACAAAAGGAACAGTTAAAGGACGATCTAAAATTGTTGTAAATAAAACTAAAGTAAACAACTCTACTAAGAGAAGATTCGCTGTTTGGTCTGGCCTGTTCGACAACGAAAAGGTACGGTTGTTGCCATCAGACAAGAAATGTAAAGTGTTTAAAGTCCTGGATGTTAAATGCATAGAACTTACGGGACAGAAGCGGAAACTTGTGCTAACAGAAGAGGGAACAGTGTACAAAGTCAAGATCATCAAAGTTCATCAAAGTTTTCAAAGTGCCGCGTTATTTACTACCCTAACTCTGTTGCCTCGACGCAAATTTTGTTGCTCTCTGGCGACAATGAAAGAAATCCGGGTTGGGACGTGAGCGTTGCTCCAAATTATTTACAAGATTTTGTGAAGTCTTTAGACAAAGGATCAAACAACATGAAAGTTGCACACATCAACATTCGTAGTATTCGAAATAAAATTGAATGGCAATTCCGGGTTGGGACGTGAGCGTTGCTCCAAATTATTTACAAGATTTTGTGAAGTCTTTAGACAAAGGATCAAACAACATGAAAGTTGCACACATCAACATTCGTAGTATTCGAAATAAAATTGAGAAAGTGAAACTCCTGTTATACGTATGTCGTTTTGATATTTTGGCTATCACTGAGACACATCTAAATCGTAAAATATCCAACAGTCAACTTGAAATTGAGAATTACAAGATGGTCAGGAGAGATAGAAGTTCAGGAATGGTCGGAGGAGGATGTCTGGTGTATATTGCCAACCATCTTTGTTTCACGCGGCTTAAATCATTTGAATCGACGGATATTGAGGGCATATGGCTTAAGATCATGTTTGAATCATCTGCATTCATCGTAGGTTCTATTTATAGACCACCCTCTGACTCTGAATTCTTTCAAAGATTTTACATTATGTTGGAGAAAGTCTGGCTGAAGTATAGAAATGTTATGGTAATCGGAGACTTGAATGCAGATTTTACAAGGAATAGAGGAGAAATCACATCAGCAATGGGCAAACGACTTCATAATATACTTCAGCATTTTGACTTCTCAGTAGTCAATGATCAACCAACAAGGATCACTAGCGAGACATCCACTTTAATCGACTTGGTAATCGCCAGTAAGCCAAACACCATCAAATGTACGAAAACACTTGAGCTGGGGATTTCAGACCATCTGTTGGTGTATGCATCGGTAAAGAACAAGATTAAGCGACCTCCACCGAAAGTGGTTACAGCTAGATCTTATAAACGATTTGACAACGAAGCGTTTAGAAAAGATGTTGAGAAAGCACCGTGGGCTGTCATCTCTGTCTTTGATGATCCTGATGACAGCTTCTGGGCCTGGTCACACCTGTTTAATGAAATATGTGATAGACACGCTCACTATAAAATTAGGCAACAGTCTTTACCTTGGATAACTCCCCAGATTCGACATCTGCTGAACTTGCGTCTGAAAACGTTTTTGAAGGCTAAGAAATCAAATAGCCAGGAACTGTGGTCTGAGTATCGTAGCCTTAGGAATAGAGTAACTCAAAAGGTCAGGCTGTCGAAAAGTGAATATTATACTAACTTGTCTGATGAAGTTAAAGATTGTCGATCCTATTGGAAACTGGTGAAGAATGCTTCAGGTAGTCGAACTGTCCAGCCAATTTTAGGTATAAGGGGAAACGATCAAATCATCGAAACATCTGACTCGCGGAAAGCAGAAATCCTTAATGAACATTTCTCTACTATTGGAGAGAAATTAGCGAGTGAATTATATTCGGGTCAAAGACAGGAAAATCCTTTTTCGCATATTATTCGTGTTACACCAACAGTAACGAACATTGAACTTACTTATGATTCGATTATGCAAGGTTTAATGAAACTAAAGAACAATAAAACTTGTGGACCAGACAACATCGCACCAAGATTACTTAAAGGTGCTGGTCATATTTTAATTCCGTCGTTGTTTTCTCTATATTCAATGAGTCATGCGTCGTGCAATACTGTCCCAAGCACATGGAAATTTGCATGAGTTTCTGCCTTGTTCAAGAAGGATGATGAAACCTATAAGCAAAATTATCGCCCAGATTTCTTTATTACTGTATGTGTCCCTGGTAAACTCATGGAAACTCAGGTTGTTTCTACCATCACAAACCATGTTGAGCACCATAATCTTAGAAATAAACACCAGTGGGCTTATAAGAAGGGACATTCTACGCAGCTACTATTAGCTAAGATGACCGAAGATTGGAGGAGTGCACTGGATGGAAAGTTAGTTCTTGGTGTTGTTTTTATTGATTTCCGTAAAGCTTTCGACTCTCTACCTCACAATATTCTGCTCTACAAACTTCAAAGTTTGGGTATTGCAGGTGACCTATGGTGCTGGATAAGAGATTACCTCACTGATCGCCATCAAGCAACCGTTGTAAACGGCTGCAAATCAGAATCTATGCCTGTTAGGTTTGGAGTACCTCAAGGGTCAGTTCTTGGTCCTATACTCTTTTCAATATTCTGTAACGATTTACCAGATGTTGTAGTTGATGAAAATGAGAATGTTGAGATGTATGCGGATGATACAACATTGTACGTAGTAGCTAGGACTCACGATCAAGTTGCCAATATGCTGAATAAAACTTTAAAGAAGTTATATGAATGGTGCTGTCTAAATGGACTGTCTCCTCACCCGGGTAAGACCGAGTACATGCTTTTAGATCGAGGGAAATTTGCTGGTCCACTCCAGGACATCAGATTTGGAAACAATAGTATTAAACAGGTGCTGGTTTCTAGATGTTTGGGATTAGAAATTGATTATCAATTAAATTGGACCTACCATGTTTCTGAAGTTATTAAAGCATTTACTCAGAAGTTGAATTTGTTAAAATCATTATACTTCCTACCGAAAAAAGGTAGAGAGGATTTTTACTTCAAGGTTTATACTTCCATCCATAACCTACGGACTAATGATTTGGAGCTCGTGTTGCAAGACCCTCATGGATGAAATAGAAAGAATTCGTGTTCGAGCTGCAAAGATCATCTACAAACTGGACTGGAGTACTCCCAGCGACCAAGTGCTGGTGAAAGCTAATGGGAACACTATCAGGGACATGAACTCAAAATGTCTGCTATGCTTTGCATATAAGTGTTACTATGGTCATGTTCCAGAACAATTACAATCTATTGTTAGAAAAAGTAATTACACATATGATTTTAGAAGGAAGTTAAGTTTAGCCTTACCTGTGCCTAAATCTAATTATGTTAGAAATTCAATATATTATAAGGCAGCTAGTCTGTGGAACTCTTTAACGAATGAGCATAGGGCTTCAAATAATATAGCTAGTTTTAAAACGATTTTAAAGACAGATAAATTTTAAATTTAGGTAATTATTGACTGGGACTGGGTAATAAGTTTTTATTAATATAATATAGCTTAAATTATTGTTGTAAATACACGACCACATCAGTTCAGCTGTAATCTTATCGTGTTAAAATAAATGCTTTAGTAGTAGTAGTAACCAATAATACTGTCACATAAACAACAATAATACGACTTCCCATCGGGGAAAAGTCTGATGATATTCACCGATTTAATATGGTCAGGAACAGCGGCGTGATGCATTTTGGATCGGTGAATGCTCAAGTGACCCTGAGTGGTGGTTATAAAGCTACAATCCGTACATTTAACAAATGGAGATTGGGAATCGTGGGTGGACATAATAGCGAATGACAGTACAAATATAATACAGGAACTCCAAATTAAACAAGAGAACAGATATAGTTACGAACGCAATCGTACATTAACGCCATATGATACAGAGCGCTAGACAGTAACAGTGTACGGGGATTCCCCAAATATTATATAGCACTTGAGAATCCGAATACTAATTAACCGGCAAATGACCGTTGGAAAAACAACAAA
>CACRXK020008009.1:0-21600 GCA_902702795.2 Paramuricea clavata
TTAATGCTAGACAAATTCTCGAACTAGAAAGAGTTATCGATCAAATTGTTACCTGGCATTCTGCACTTGTGCCAATTCATTCCTGGCAAATTCAAAATCTTTAGGAACAACACTTTCTCCTTTCTCGGAATTTTCTTGTCTACGTTGTTGTACTTCCATGGGATGGTTGAACCTTTGCACAAGAGAAAACTTTACATTCGGGCAAAATTTTGGATTTAGTCTATACGGTTAGAATCAGGATTTCATGGTATAGGAAATTCGTAAGTTTACAAAAAAGTTTGAAATTGTATATTTTACCGAAAATAATGATCTCCGCCAATGACAAGGCGATCACCCTAGAAACGTGAATAAAGAAAATCAACACCTCGTCACAGTAGTTAAGTAATAAAATTTTAAAAAATCGAAAAGATTTAAAATTACATGATGAAGAACGGTTTCTTCTGACAATTGTTGACCATTGACGTACGTTGGAGCATCGTCTGCAGTAAAGGATACGAGATTTTAGTGAAATGAAGGTGTGCGATTTTTACGCGTGTGCGATAAAGCGATCTGATGGAGAATAAAAGTTTACATGTCATGGAGAAATTGATGAAGAGGGTGAAGAACAGCGAAGAATGAAAGAGCACCATTCAAGATTGCAGATTACAAGTGTGTTTGATTCGATATATATTGCTCTAGACATGCGCGGAGTGTAATGGGGCCAGAGTGCTCAAACGACCACAAGGGAAGTGAGCTTTACATTGATCTCTATATGTTTATAGGTACGTTTTAAATCAATCTTACCTATGGGAGTAATGTACACTTTTTCTCCTTCGTTACGGATCAAACTATAAGGTGGGAAAAGGTTTCATATCTTAGGTGATGTTTATATGACCCCTATACATGAAAGGTTAGCTCAATTACGGGAAATCTTGACTACCCGAAATCTCGCCTGCCAGGGCTGAAAATTGCATTGACAATAAGGCTGGATGAAAACATTTAAGCCTACCAATGGTTCTCTGCCACTAAAACACCATTCAACTGAACATCATGATCACTACACAGTTCACTTTGACGACGTCCAACTGTCGTTTCCCCTAGATGATAAAATAAAGTAAGAATTACCGGTTAACCACCATCCAGGCTCGCTGGGAGGTTGCGCGTGGCCCCGGGCAAAACTTCCCAGATGCCCCTATCACGTCATAATTGTAAAACGGTGAGCAATCTTGTATCAAAGAGCCACTGTTGTTTTGGGGGCCCCCTTTTGGGCTTGGGGGCCCGGGGTAAAGTGCCTCGGTGGCCCTGCCACAATCTGCTGCAAGATAGTGCTTAGCAGTGCTTGCTATAAGAGAATAGACTTGCCACAAGTCCGCCTCAGAACTTTTCCCGGGTTTTTTTTACAAGAACTGCTGTTAATGTTCCTTTCAAGCTCGGTATTTCTGCATTTGAAAAGGAAGGTCTGGCGTTGGAGAAAGGATTTCTGGCATTTGAAAACGGAATTCGGGCATTTGAAACGGAAGTTTTTGCAATTAAAAACGGAGTTCTGCCATTTGAAAAGACTGTTCTGGCATTTGAATGCGGAGTTTTGGCATTTGAAAACTGAGTTTTGGCATTTGAAAACGGAGTTTTGGCATTTGAAAACAAAGTTCTACCATTTGAAAACAGATTTCTGGCATTTGAAAACGGCGTTCTGGCATTTGAAAACGGATTTCAGGCTTTTGAAAAGGGAGTTTTGGCATTTGAAAAGGAAGGTCTGGCGTTGAAAAAGGGATTCTGGCATTTGAAAACGGAATTCGGAACACCGACCCTGAAAACCCCCAGCCTGAAAATAACTGGAACTGAAAACAGTGAGCCTGAAAACAATTGCTGACGGAAATGCCGAGACATGTTGAGAATGTTCTGACTTACATCGACAAAAAGTAGCCGATTTTGCCGAGACAAAAACTAGGCCTATTACGAAGGCTGTCCCAGCATGTTAAACGTCCAGTACCTTCTTTCAACATGTACAGCAACATTTCTGAGAGTTGAGGATCTTCGTTCAAGTTAACAAGATTGGGAAGTTTATTGTCGACTTTGAATGAAATACCCGCTTGCTAAAATGGAAACATGGATTTTCAAACACGCGATCCAGAACTCCTACTTTGAAATGATCTTTTTTGTTGTGAAAAATTCTTGCTTTACCTTTAACTTTTCCGCTTCCTCGACCTTTCGCTTCTCAGAAAGTTCTAGTTTCTCTTGCCAGTTTCTATGAAAAAACAGAAACAATATAATGTATTCTGCTTCTGTTCTCGAGATTTGACAATAGAGAGGTTCAGATTTCACTACCACTCACTGGCTTAGTACGCATCAGATTGGTTAATCTAATATATCAAATGCATTTGATTGGTTAATCTAATATATCAAACGCATCTGATTGGTTAATTTAAATTAACAAACGCATCTGATTGGTTAATTTAAATTATCAAACGCATCTGATTGGTTAATCTAATGTATCAAACACATCTGATTGGCTAATGGTCCCTTAATAGTGGAAGTCATATCTAAACCTCTCTATTATCTACTGATCGACCGACTGATTAACGGAATAACCGACTGAGAAAGCGATTGACCCACCGACCACCGACCGACCCAAATACTTGCAAATATTATTCATAGTGCAAAACCTTACTTTGTGGATTCCGCCAGCAATGAGGTGGTTTCTTTGAGTTTTTCTCGTAACATCGTAATCTCATCGTTTAAACTGTTGTTAATTTCTGGCTCTGATGAAATAGATGATTCTTTAAGACGTTCAATTTCAGCCAATAGTTCTGGAAGAAAAATATATGATGTTATAAATGCCCCTCACCCCGAACCCAATGTAAGCAAGATTTATGTTCTTTGAGTTTTCAGAACGCCTGAATGATCCTTACCTCGTATTAATTTAGCATTTGGATCTTCATTCACTCTTGCTCTGTTCACAATGCTTCTCGCCTGACTTGCATATCTTAGCGTACTCAGAGTTTCCTCATAATGAGCAATGGAGGGACTCACGGTGGCGATCATGGCCGTCTTAGAATTCCCGCCAAGACTGTCTTTTAATAACCTGAAGAAAGTGCACGAATATTGATACGTCTTCCAAAATCTACACGTCTAAACTAACTTCATTTATACTGGTTAGCTCTATCCGTTCTAAACTGTTCTCCCTAGAGGTGCAGTAAGGATTGTAGAGACGAGAATAGATTCCCCAAATCCTGATATTAAGTAGACCGAGTGTAACTCTAATTTGAGGTATTAAGCGTTCGAACGTTTTTCTTCTTAGTGCCAGGGTAGCAGCTATCCAGATCTTACCAAGTTAACACGGAGTCACGGTAAGGTATATGAACTTTCTTCTTTTTTCCCGCCTTTTCTTGAGTTGACAAAACTGAGATGACTTTGCCAAGAGTGTGAAGAGATTTGTTGATACTACCACCTTCCTGTAAGATAAAGACGCACGTTCGTAGTACGGCTGGTAGATGACGCTACCTTACTCTTGCCCAAGCTATTCCTTCAGGGTCCTCTGGTTTTCCTCCCTCGCCAGAAACTAACTCTTGAACGAAACTCAAAACCTTAGCTGTGTTCCGTGATCAGATATGGGTTATGGTGGCTAGCTCGAAAGCTTGTGTTTCTCTAGCTGCCGTATGCCTTATTTTATAATATAGTAAATTCACGTTGTAAATTGTTCTTGTAATATCTGTAATGTTGTGTTTCTAATTTATGTAACTTGTAATTGGTATAAATAAATGTTTTTGTTGTTTTATTTGTTGTTGTTGGTGGTTGTTGTTGTTGCTGCTGTTGTCGTTGTTGTTGTTGTTGTTGCTGCTGTTGTCGTTGTTGTTGTTGGTTGTTGTTGTTGTTGTTGTTGTTGCTGCTGCTGTTGTTGTCGTCGTTGTCGTTGTCGTCGTCGTCGTCGTTGTTGTCGTCGTTGTCGTCGTTGTTGTCGTTGTCGTCGTTGTTGTCGTCGTCGTCGTTGTTGTTGTGGTTTTGTTTGTCGTTGTTGTTGTCGTCGTCGTCGTTGTTGTTGTGGTTTTGTTTGTTGTTGTTGTCGTTGTTGTTGTCGTTGTTGTTGTCGTTGTTGTTGTCGTCGTCGTCGTTGTTGTGGTTTTGTTTGTTGTTGTTGTTGTTGTCGTTGTTGTTGTTGTCGTCGTCGTTGTTGTTGTGGTTTTGTTTGTTGTTGTTGTCGTTGTTGTTGTCGTTGTTGTTGTCGTTGTTGTTGTTGTTGTTGTCGTCGTCGTCGTCGTCGTTGTGGTTTTGTTTGTCGTTGTTGTTGTCGTCGTCGTTGTTGTTGTGGTTTTGTTTGTTGTTGTTGTCGTTGTCGTTGTCGTCGTTGTTGTTGTTGTTGTTGTGGTTGTTGTTGTCGTCGTCGTTGTTGTTGTGGTTTTGTTTGTCGTTGTTGTTGTCGTCGTCATTGTTGTTGTGGTTTTGTTTGTTGTTGTTGTCGTTGTTGTTGTCGTCGTCGTCGTTGTTGTGGTTTTGTTTGTTGTGGTTTTGTTTGTTGTTGTTGTCGTTGTTGTTGTCGTCGTTGTTGTTGTGGTTTTGTTTGTTGTTGTTGTCGTTGTTGTTTTGTTTGTCGTTGTTGTTGTTGTTGTTTTGTTTGTCGTTGTTGTCGTTGTTTTGTTTGTCGTTGTTGTTGTTGTTGTTGTTGTTGTTGTTTTGTTTGTCGTTGTTGTCGTTGTTGTTGTTGTCGTTGTTGTTGTTGTCGTTGTCGTTGTTGTGGTGGTGGTTTTGTTTGTTGTTGTTGTTGTCATATTGTGGCAGTCAGAGACGCCCTAGTAAGCCTTCGATACGATCACGTTAGAGCTGCGTCTTTTGCAATCCAAACTAAGCTATACCTTTAGTCTCAAGTCGTACGTTTGTTTTGAATCAATGACGTCATCATTTAAAGCCGTGCTGGCTCTTTCACTTCCGGCTAAATCAATCAAATTGATCTTGCTTGTTTTGGACATCTGTGTTTCCGTTCCTTCCAATAACTCCGTCTAAGAAACGAAAAGAAAAGAACCTTATTGTACAGTCCGCCCTCTCTAAACCTTGGACAAACGAGAAAAGTCAGTTCTATTTCCGCGCGCAGTTCTATCTCTGCGTGTAGATTTATTTCTGCGTGCAGATTTATTTCTGCGTGCAGATATAGATTTATTCCTGCGCGCAGATTTATTTCTGCGTGCAGATTTATTTCTGCGTGCAGATTTATTTCTGAGCGCAGATTTATTCCTGCGCGCAGATTTATTCCTGCGCGCAGATATAGATTTATTCCTGCGTGCAGATTTATTCCTGCGCGCAGATTTATTTCTGCGTGGAGATTTATTCCTGCGCGCAAATTTATTCCTGCGTGAAGATTTATTCCTGCGTGCAGATTTATTCCTGCGCGCAGATTTATTTCTGCGTGCAAATATAGATTTATTCCTGCGCGCAAATTTATTCCTGCGCGCAGATTTATTTCTGTGTGCAGATTTATTCCTCCGTGCAGATTTATTCGTGCGCGCAGATTTATTCCTGCGCGCAGATTTATTCCTGCGCGCAGATTTATTTCTGCGTGCAGATTTATTTAAAACGTCAATTTTCATGAATTTTTCTACCAACCTGTGTTTGTGTTAGTATGATGGTAAACACGGAATGAGATCGACTACTTTTTTCGTTCATCCCCGTTGCTGCTGTTGCTCGACTTTTGTTTCCCACGGCAAGCCACGACTAAAATCAGACAAATAGAGGTTATAGAGGTAACTAGACTGCATACAGGCTCTCTGCTCGCAGGCTAAGAGGTGACTGAACTACTGAAGACTATTCCCAGATGGAAACTACGTCGTCTACGAAGGTTCCGTCAAAAAATTATCCCACATCTTATCACGTCCAGGCAGTGCAGGACCATGTTATTACAGAGGTTCAGATTCGACTTCCACTATACTGCTACCTCTCACTGGCTAACGACGCATCTGATTGGTTAATCAAGTAGATTAAACGCATCTGATTGGTTTAAATCTGAAGCTCTCTATTGAAGAATTGAGACAGTCATAATAGAAATTAAACAGTTATAATGTCATAACTGATTTGTTGATGTCGATCTTCCATCGCTATTACCTCTACATCAGCATAACTACTGACAATATACGTTGATAAATCTTGAACATACGGACCAAGTTCGGGATGCTCTCTTACACGCAACTAGAAAATAATTAATGGTATTATACCAGTCTAGAGTAAGATGATGGGCTATCAAATGGAACAAGCTATCTGTATTGTTCCTCTTTACTCGTTAGAGAAGAACATGTATGCACATTGTACAGTATATAAATATGGAGAGATTATGCGTCAGTCTGAATGAACTTGGGCAAGGAAAAGATAGAAGGGTAGTTCGTCGTATTGCATGTTAGGTTTTATTTTAAATCTGCATCAAAGTTCTTACATGAGACTTTTTATTGTCTTTTCCTTTGTGATAATCCAACAGGTCATGAATCTTTTCATTGTAAATCTCAAAGTAACTGATTTCCACTGAGAATGTCAACTACAAACACAGAGATTGCAAAAATAAATCCACAGTCAAGACACACACAAAAGCACGATGATAGACAGAAGTCATTGAACAATTTCCCCATACTGTAGAGGAAATTACCTACAAATTTGGCATGGACAGGCCATGTACTTGCACTTGCTTTTATAGCCATGTATGTGCACCATGAGCTATTGCATGCTTTTTCTGAAATTCTCCCATACCTCAGGACATGAATTCATTCTTTCAAAAAGATCTTCACAAAATCTTGGAATGATCCCAGGCTGTTCTTCGTGATTTAATCCCATCATGCTTCAAATTTGACAATATAGGGTAAAGAATTAACAATTTCAATAATGAAAAAATAATAGTTGAATATTCAAGAAACGTTTTGCAAAAAATACCAGACAATACCTGTATGACTTTCCAGATCCCGTCTAGAAAAAAATCACGACATATTAACCCATTAAGTTGCATTGTACCCTAATGCACCCTACTTTATTATTTTACTCTGTCTAATACCAGACATTTTCACTTGTAAGGCTGCTTTGTCCGTCAGTCTGTTAGGCTACATTAGTCAATGAGATTTTCTTACTTGTCCATATGCAAACAGGCATGTATTATAGCCATCAAAAGCATTTCCCACCAGAGGTTTGCCAATTTTGTTATAAACATATTCTTGTGTAGCAAAGGTTTCGCAGTTCTCATCAAATGACCAGAAACAATGATCGTATGAGAAGCTGTGTTTTAAACCTGGGCCTGACGTAAAAAGTGTGTTTCCCTCCGCAGTCAAACATAATTGTGCATTGGTATTCTTCAACTCTCTTAAAATAAATTATACAATACTGTTAACAGCAGCCAGAGAAAGTTGTTTTCTTGGGAAAAGGGAGAGAGAAAGGTGTTCATTGTTTGATATTTTAAAGGAAGAGAAAATATGAAGAAAAGAGCTAATGATAGACAAGCATGGAAAACTTGGAGGTCACAGACCTGTCACTGAGACAGAACCTTTTGTACATATCATAATTGTAGTTGCAAGTAGGCTATTGGGGGGGGGTGAATAGGTTTTCGGATCGTCGGATTTCACAGAAAAAATTGTTCGGATTTCAGATCTGGCGAATATTTTACACGGATTTGCGGATCTTATTAATACAGCGGATTGCGGATTTATCTAATATTTTGGCTCGGATTGTGGATTTAGCTTGCAATTTAGTTCGGGTCCTGGATTGTGACTTTATAGTAGAGCTTTTAGCGGATTCAAATTTAGACAAGACCATTGTCGGATCGCGGATTTTGCTTCGAATTTGGGCAGATCGGTGGATTTGTATAGCCCTATTCACCCCAGATCAGAATTTCTATAGGAGTTCCAAAAGTTTGGATTCATATAGAAATTTCTATAGGAATAGAATTCCCTTTACTGTAAGAATTCTCATAGGATTTCCTATAGAAAATTGCATTTCTTAAAGGAATTCCTATAGGAATAGTACAAAATCCCTTTTGTATTTCCAATAGGAATTCCTACAAGAAATTTAGGAAATGTTATATTTTTCTGGTAGTTTGATCATGCAATCCTCTAAGTATATTGTTATGATAATAGCTCTATATCACATTTTAAATTGAACTTCAATCCAATCACCTGATTGGCTAGCAAAATACTGGCCAATCAAATCCATGATGAGAAATTGATAATGAGACACTCTCAAACGCCTTAACTCATTTATGTAATTGGTTATACTATAACAAAAAAATAAAATGGCAAATGTGCTTAAAATGCATGCCAAATTTCCTTACAACTATAGAAAATTTATAATGTTTATATATTACCATGGCATTAAATTTATGCATAATTTTTATCTACATTACCATATTTTTCTTAACGGCAGCTGCAAACTGCTTTGTCTAGTTCAAAAGTGAGATGCCAATCTCTCGATGTTTCATGCATTTAATTAACAAAATGAAAAAAATATGGCATGCCATAGACACTGTTCCTACATATTAACTGAGTTAGAAATTAATATCTGGTTAATAAGTAATTTTAACGGAGGTGTAATGTAGTTTGAATTTAATATACGTTTCAAATTTTTAATCATTTCTATATAAGTAAATGGAATCAGCAGGTCAAAAACAACATGCTGAGCACAAAGAATGCTCACTAATTATACGTTTGAAATTCCTGCTCGAGCGCACGTGGCATTATAAGTATTGTTATTAATAAATTACCCAAAATTAATAACGGTCAAATATTAGACGTTCGCGGTCTTGCCCACTTCAATTAACCAAATTCAAACATTACTCTAATTTTATATACACCGTATTTGCACTTTCAATTTACACAGAAATATATACAGTATTATTAAAGTTGTTTACCTTTGGTTAAAAGGTCGTACTCGCACGGCCACGGTAACACAGGATCGTTCCTCCTCTAATTCCAACCCCGAGACACTATCTATGCTCTCGCTTTTTGTTAAAATTGAACTCTCTGTCTCTGAGTTCGAATGATTTATAGCGTCTGATAATTCTTGAATTTTTTTCATTCTTGGTTCGGTTTTCGGTTGTATATTTAACGAATTTGTTTGCTTTTTTACCGTAGTATTTTTCGTGGTTTTTGCTTTATTTAATTCTCCAGGAGTCGTTGATAATTTTATATGTTTGGTATTATTATTATTAGAATTTTTTCCACTGAGCTCGCTAGAATTTATAGTCGCCTGTTTACGCAATTTGTTATTATTTGTGCTGGATTTTTGCACTGAAATTTCGCTAAGCGACTGAGTCCTTCGTATCGGCAAACGCGATGGCTTTGCCCTTTCTTTTCCTGTCGTAGCCAAAGGTGAATTTGTGCAGTTTTTTCTTGCAGTTTTCGGCGAGCACGTTGGTGACAAAAATACGCCATTTGATGGTTTGCAACTTTTGGGTAAACTTGGTAAGGTCCTCTTGGCGCGTGCCGGTTTAACCGTTGATATTTCGGACATGTCTTTCATTTGTGGTCAAAATAGAACCAGGTCAGCTACGTTGAGTGTTCATCTTCCGTGATAAATAAAAAATAGCTTGGTTTTGCAAATGTTGTCGTCGTTAACAGGCAACACGCATTTTTAATTCCTTATAATGCGTCTTGTTTTGAAAAGTCAGATGCTCCTTTGAATTTCAAAATTCCATTCTGAGCCCAACAAAACAAACCGCTGACGATACCATTTGAAATAACATACACCAAAAGTCGATATCCACTGAACTATGTATGTACTTCTGGAGTGAACACTCTATTTCAAAGTGACAGGAATTTAGGAAAAGCTTTTAAATTTCCAGTTATTTCCACGAAATTGCAGTTTGTTGGTTGATACTTAATAAAATAATTTGTTTATCAGTACGTTTTATTAATAAAGAATGGATACAGTATGCCATATGGCACTAACGGATTCTGGCGTATGTTATTTAAGGAAAAGGATATATTAAATAAAACTGTGGACAGAGCAATTTGTACTGTAAGTACAGTGTAGTTTAAATTTGTATTTTATGATTTTCTTTTATAGTACCATTTACTTTTAATGCAGACATATTAAATAGATTTCTCATATTTTGAATAATCTATGCAAAGAAATAATAATCTATGGAAAGAAATAATAATCTATGGAAATCTAGTTTGGGGAAGTACATACCCAACAAGGTTACAAAAGTTACTAAATGTGCAAAAAAAAATTGTACGACTAATCTGTTTTAAATCTTATATGGATCATTCTGAACCAATATTTTTACAATTGAAAATCTTGGATATCTACAAAATTAATGATTATCTATGCAGCTTATTCATGTATCGCTTCAATTATTGTCAAAATTTGCCGGACTTTTATAATGATTACTTCAAACAAAATAATGAACTATACAACTATAATACTCGAAATTCTACCAAGTTACATGTGAGCTATAAGAGAACAAACTATCGCAAATACACTGTATTTAACAAAGGAGTTTCTATATGGAATTGCCTTGATGAAGAAATTAAAAATATTAAATCATATTTTTCTTTTAAGAAAACTGCAAAATCCTATTACTTGATGTCTAGTTGATGTAAATATTTCAGGAATATTAATGACAGTATTCTGTAATGTACTAAATATTCCTTAAACATTTTCATATTTGTTTGTAAATAGTTTGTGTTTTTCATTGCAAATTGTCCTTATGTACATAATCTATTTTTATATTACTGAACACTAAAACTATAGGGGCCTCGTCTTAAAAGTCCAACAGGATTTCCAGAGGTCTCTAGCCCGTTTATATATTCTTAAATATTCAACTTGTAAATATTATTTGTGGGTAAATAAACCTAATCTTAAAGCATTATTATAATGTATATGCATATGCTATTATATAAATTGATGTTTTCTATAGATGTAAACATCAACAATTAATTAACCAATTTAACCAGATTATCTGGGATTCAACAACCTGAAAAATACAAGTAAAACTGTGATGTCAGTTTCCCCTTGTCAGGAAGTCGGTGACTAACTTCTTCGCTCAAAACGTTGAAGTTTTGCTTGTATTTGGGGGCTTCGGTGGCCAAGTGGTTAGCACACTTGCCTTTCACTCTGAGGCCACAGGTTCAAGCCTCAGTGAGAACTTCTCAATGTGACTCGAACCCAGTCCTCATGTGAAAAGAGTAAAAGTCAATGCTCTGCCGAAAGTTGTGGGTTTTCTCTGGATACTCAGGGAAAGTTGACAAGGTGGGTTAGGCACATAGGTCAGGGGGAAGATCATTAATGAGGTATGGACTAATAGCGGCTGCTTAAAGCACCATTTGTAAGCTCACAGTCTACCTCGGTCTGCTCTAATGTAACCAGTCACTGAAAAACCCTGATAAAGGAGTGTGCTGAGTAATACAGGGTGTATAAAAAAAAGGTAATCTAACTTTAGCGCGCTATTTTATCTGAATTGCTCACAGCTTGTAAGATTTTTTCACATTCGGAAAGATCATGCTTTTAGCTGTTGAATGATATCTTCTTCATGCCAAATGGATAAAAAATGAGCAAATACGAATCCGACAAAAAATGTTAATCAGAATCGCATATTTTCACCGTTGAGAGTTGGGCCTAAAACCATTGAAAATGAACCCCCTTTAGGACTTAAGTTGATGAATTTCACTTCATTAAACTGCACACATATTCATAATTATTATTAAGTAGGAATATGTATGTATATGTATATTTATGTGTATGTATTTTTCAGGTACCTAGTTAAATCCCCCTCAATCTGCATTCTGGTGTTATTATCACTACCTAAGCTTGTACAGACCATTGGAGTTTATAACCAGATTATCTATCCATATTGCATGTTTAAACCATTAAAGTAAAACCTTTGTTTTGTTAAGCTACTAAATGGTTGGCTATGATGAGAAACAGACTCAGCTAACGACCGGTCAGTATGCATTGGCTGGTGCGACATCAGGCGTTGTTACACGACTGTTGTTACAGCCACTTGATGTTGTCAAGATACGACTGCAAATACAAGTTGAACCTACTAATAAGGTATTGTCTGAGTTTCTGAACTACATATGAAAAAGTTGAAAAAACACTTTCATGTTTCAAACCAAAATTATCAGGAGGTAGGTGACAAACTCCTCCCAACAAAGGGAATTTATAATATAATAAGATTATTTATTACATCTGTCTTTTACCAGAAAATTACTACTGGGCCTATCAGTAAATACAGAGGACTCTTTCAATCGTTGAATGTAATTGCAAATGAAGAAGGAATTAAAGCATTATGGTGAATTAATATTGTCAATATTAGATTTTACTAAACGTACCAAATATTTGATAACATACTAACCAATACCATACTGTACATGTCTTCAGGAAAGGTCATATTCCAGCACAACTGCTGTCGATAACATATGGGTGTGTCCAGGTAATTGTTCAGTATTGTAACTTCAAGCTATGAGCAGCCTCTGCTAAGAAACACTTAAGATGACGCCTTAAGATTTAGCAAGTGAACATATTTCAGCTCAGAGGCAGAGCCACAGGCTATGCCCCTGCTCTAGCTGTTTCCATCTTACCTGAATTCTTTGTAATATATTAATTTAAATTTTAATTCTAGTTTGCATCATTTGAAGCTCTGACAAAATTAGCTTGGAAAATAATTTCACATGAAAAATATGCAAACCTAAAACCAGGTAGAATGTTATGTAAAAACTGTTTTTCAACCAAATAAAAAAGATAGATTTGAATTCCATCCTGTAATTTTTTATTTTGCAACCCTTGGTTTTCATTTTTAGCGACACATTTCATTTGTGGAGGTTTAGCTGGCTGTTGTTCATCAGTTATTGTTCAACCTATCGACGTTTTGCGAACAAGACTTGTGGCACAAGGTGAACCCAAGGTCGGTTCATGAATCACTGAGAATACTAACTGAGATTCCGGCTGTAGACGAAATTTTGATCAATACAAGAAGAACGAAATCCATTACCATAGCTGGAAAGAGCATCTTAAAATGAGTAAAATTGCAAAGTTTGGTTGCGAATTGTTGTAAAATGAGGAAAGTATAGCCCTGTGAACTTCACAAATTTTGTATATATTTTCATTACGCGCGTGAAAATAACCATTTTTGAGCCGAAAGTGGTTATTTTTACCGCGCGTAATACAAATATATACAAAATTTGCGAACTTCACAGAGCTATATTGTCTTCATTTTACCACATTTAGAAACCAATCTTTGCAATTTTACTCATCCTAAGACGCTCTTTCTAGCTGTGCTGTTGGATTTCGTTTTTCTTCCCTTGATCAAAATTTAGTCTATAGCTGGGAATCACCCATTAAGATCCTGGCTATGACTTCTCCTTCAGACCAACCAACCAGCCAGGCCTTGCCCAGAAGGGCACCCCATGGAACGCGCATCTTTTCTCAAGCACATTTTTTCATGATGAAGGCCTAAAACCATGTAATTGAGTGATTTGAGTCCTTGGTTTAGTCGGTGCGCGAAAAAAGCACCATGCTCTTGTAATAAAAATAATTTTATCACTCAACAGGTCTACAATAGTTTGTATCAAGCTGTCAGGGCAATGTATCACGAAAATGGTTTAAGAACGTTTTACAAAGGTACTGACAAGTCATCTTGTGTTTGGGCTTTCCAGAAAACGCTCTTCAGTACTAAATCATCTCGATATTTATTACTAATTTTTTTCAATACAGGTTTGGTACCGACGATGATGGAGATTTTTCCCCAAACAGGGATGCATTTTGCATTCTACACTGGACTACAAATCATCTGGAAGGATTACATTAACTCTCTAGTAGGTCTCGTAATTTCTCGTGTACAACTTATTGACACGCACGAGCTTCGGAAATTTTTGTCATCTTATATATAAGAATGCCATATAATTTACTTCTTGTTTGAAAATTTCAAATTAAACATTTTGCAAGTCAAGTGCGGCATCATAGTCCACATGTTCTCTGAAATTTACATTCTATAGTTGACTTACACAGGAAATTTTAATTTTTGAATTTTGCTGCCAGGAACTGATGAAATATATTTTCTAGGCCTGAGTTTTCCTTTGTCCCTTTGGCTTTGTTCTCAAAAAGGATTTCATCGTGTTCCCTGGTTCCCTATGATTTTTCGGCCCTGTTCCCCATTGCAAAATATACCGTGTTCCTTTGGTTCCTGGAAACCCCTGGGAGATTCTCGCCAATGCTACTAACCTAGTTTTTCTTTACATGACCTCAAGGTTGATAGCGATGTTTCAGCGACTGAAAGTTTATTCTGTGGCGCCATGTCTGGTATCCTTAGCAAAATTATCATTCATCCTTTGGACGTCGTCAAGAAACGATTACAGGTAGAAGAAAGACACTCCTGAACACAAAATAACGCGGTGGTCAGTGCATGGGTCTTTAATCTCTGCGACTCTTGCTTCAATTCCTGAAATATCAAGTATTGGAGTTTGACGTTTACCAAACACTTTGACCTATTATTTTCTCCGGGAACTCCAGTTTCCTCCTGTGGTAAAATTGGACAAATATGGAACTAGGTAGAACAGTTTAGAATTGATACAGCTATCCAGTATAAATAAAGTTAGTTTAGTTTAGGTTTCCTCCTGTAGTAACACTGGATCAATAAGAGATGATCCTTATCGGACCTCTAGAGAGAACAGTTTAGAACTGATACAGTTATCCAGTATAAATAAAGTTAGTTTAGTTTAGGTTTCCTCCTGCAGTAACACTGGATCAATAAGAGATGATCCTTACTGGACCTCTAGGGAGAACAGTTTAGAACTGATAGAGCTATCCAGCATAAATAAAGTTAGTTTAGTTTAGGTTTCCTCCTGCAGTAACACTGGATCAAAACGAGACGATTCTTACTGGACCTCTAAGAAGAACAGTTTAGAACTGATAGAGCTATCCAGTATAAATAAAGTTAGTTTAGGAAATTAGGATATTTTGAGGTAAAAACGTGGCATCATTTCCTGCAATAGCCAATGTGCTATGAAAGATGACGTAGCAACGTGCAAAAAATCTTTCTCGTTATAGATTGATGGCTTTGCGTTTCGTGAGGGTAGCGTAGTACCAGCCCACCATACAACTCAGTCAGGTGGTATGCTTCATTGTATCAAGAATATTGCCAGAAACGAAGGAATTCTTGGCTTTTATAAAGGACTGAAAGTCAATATTATAAAGGTTGGTAAATGCTCGTTGCCTCTCACTTCACAATTTCGGATAACTCTGATGCCTAGTTAATACCAATGTTCTGATCATGTGCAGAGCATAGAAGGGAACAAAGGTAACCAACCAATTATATACAGACCTATAAATAAATTAAAACAATTGTTTATACCCATAACCACCCACTTCACATTTTGACTTTTTCAGGTAACTCACCAACCTCGTACCCAGGCTCTTGCCTTCGCACTAACTCACATTCGGCCTTGTTACCACTTTTCTGATAATGTAATAGACCCTTCCAAAGTTAACGACGCCATAATGAAACACAATGCTGCAAGGGATGCAAATACAATGGAATTCCCTATAGGTAGAGATGCCGTCCTTAACCTTGGAAGGGCCTATTAGCACTGACTTTTTTAATGTTGTTTTCAAATTTTATACAGGGTGCCAGTTCGGTTGGTGTCTCATTCATGGCGTATGAACAATGTTGCAAATATATGACGAACTCTTAATTCTTGAAAATAACATGAAAACTTTTAGAAATATTGATGTACAGAATATTATAATTAGCATATATCAATAAATTAATACATGAATTGTAAAATACTTTTATATTTATGTAATAGCGTTTTGAAAATAAAATTCTGTTTTTCAAAAGATCAAAATTTCCTGGATTGTACATTCATACATCTAAAATCATTCCTTCAATTTCCTTCATTAAGACTTTGCCCCAGTAGTGCCATAAAAAATGCCCAGGTATACCACGGAAATAAACGTGAACTCAAAAAAAAAATTTAAAGTTAGTCATAAAAAAACTAGACTAGGGCTTCGTTTTTAACACACTTTTAGGCTTTCTTCTGTGTATGGGATGCCTACATTATTTAAATTGTCGCTACTACACAAAATTTCTCGAAAATTTCGGTTTAGCAAAGGATAAACATGATACAATTTTTGCTTTTTAGGGTTTTCCCGAAACTTTTATTGCTAATATATATATTTTTAGCGTTGTTCTAACTTCCGGTAAATGTCATCGAACCGAGGCTATATATATGACGTATTTTGAAAAAACTTGCATTTGAGAACAACATGTCTTCGAGGTAGGGCCGTGTCAAAATTCACGCTGTTTCAGCTTGAATTTCAACAAATTTAACTCACGGAACATAAACTTTTATTTATTGTAGAAAGAACACGGTGAATTTACAATGTCCGCAACATCCTGATGCATTTTTGGTGGAAGATTACCGCGCAGGCGACATGGTTTGTCCTGAGTGCGGTTTAGTAGTCGGAGATCGGTAATTTTTAATTTGAACGTCACCATTAAAAATAATATTTTACACGCTAAAATTAATCCAACGCGTGTTAATGCTGCTTTAGTCAACAGATAACACCTATACATTTCCATAAAGTATTCACTTTACCGTTTCAGGCTTTTAAAAAAGTGTTTCACTTAAAAAATCTCCGGTTGTAAACAAACGTTTTTATTGTCAAAATCAGCAAAAGTCACTGTTGAAAACCGTCGCTTTTTCCCCCTTATAGCGTTGTCGATGTAGGATCAGAATGGCGAACATTTAACAACGAGAAGTCAGTGTCAGATCCGTCTCGTGTTGGCGCAGCACAAGTGAGTAAAAGCGTTGAAAAAATTAGTTGAAATGCTTTTGTGAAAATTGTCTTGTTTGAACTCCATATTTTCTTTCTTCTTGGAAACTGGAACCCAGGCTTTATACGCGCGAAGCGGTCCATGAGCTGTAAATGTATTAACTGGAGCGACATATTCGATAATTAACCAATATAATCATGTAATTAACTGATCATGGATAATTAAGACATGTACTGATTAATTTTGATAATCAGTGATAATTAGGTCATAAAGGTTATAATAAAATATTATTATTGTATTATAAAGCTTGATTACAATCAACTGATAATTATATATGATTATAATCATGAATTATATAGTTTGATCATAATCATTATAATCTTCAGTAGCTTGCACTTTATATCACTGGATAATAATATTCTTTAACAAGGCACATGGTTCCCCTTAACCCTATAGGTGGCAATGCACCCTACTTTAGTATTTTACTCTGTCTAATGCCAGACAATTTTACTTGTCAAGTGGAGAGTGTGCCACTCAATGGGTTAACAAGTAAAACCGTCCGGCTTTAGACAGATAAATAGGGTTACTTTTTGTTTCTGAGGCTTTCAGCTATAACTGCTGTACAATATGTTAGTGCAATTACTTCAATTTTAAACTTTTCTCTTAGAACCCACTCCTGGGTGGTACAGACTTGTCTACAATGATTGAGAGAGGTGCTCCTGGCAAGTATGATATGGATGGTTATTCCAAAATGCATAATCGTGGTGGGGTAAGTACAGGAATATTCCTCCTGAAAACTTAAGATTATTCAAGAAATTGCTGTGAATAATGAACCCAATCATTAATAATTGCTACTTATGCTGTTTTAAACAATCCAACTTGGTTACCTCATTTTTAGGCATCTGGTTCAGATCGGAGTCTATTACAAGCATTTAGGGAAATATCAGTTATGGCTGATCGCATTAATCTGCCAAAAAATATTGTGGTGAGCTAAGACTATATTCTTCCAAGCAGTGGCGGAAATTCACTTTTTCTGGTGGGGGGGGGCGAAGCCTTTTAAATTTCCGACAAAACTTTCAAATTTCCGACAAACCCCCCCATTTGCACTCGAAAAGGCTGTTTTTAGCCCTTTTATAGGTCAAAATTTCCGAAAATTTGTCATTTTCCACGAAGGTGGGGGGGGGGCGCCCCGCCCCACCAAGATTTCCGTCACTGCTTCCAAGGACCAATAACTGTAGTCTTGGTATATTTGACTACACAGCTAATTATAGGACCATGGTCTCAGACATATATGACTATGTTTTTGTTATATTTAGGATCGAGCAAACACGTTATTTAAACAAGTTCATGAACAAAAGAGCCTGAAAGGTCGGAGTAATGATGCCATAGCCTCAGCCTGCCTGTGTATTGCTTGTCGACAAGAGGGTGTACCAAGAACGTTTAAAGGTATTGGTCAAATTCACAAATGTTCACACTTACAATTAGAGCAAGAATATTAAACTTTGCATGCTATTTATTATTTTATTCTCCACCAAGATGTACTTCTACATATAATGAAAAGAATGAACATTATTTTCTCACTCTGTTAACTGCAGGTTGACCATCATCTGCTGCGCGATTAATAGTGTTTAGT
The DNA here is from genome assembly GCA_902702795.2 of Paramuricea clavata. Taxonomy (NCBI): domain Eukaryota; kingdom Metazoa; phylum Cnidaria; class Anthozoa; order Malacalcyonacea; family Plexauridae; genus Paramuricea; species Paramuricea clavata. The sequence continues at coordinate 18,342 of CACRXK020008009.1, forward strand.
GAAACCCAACTATCGTTCTCTCCCATTCTTAGAATGTCCTTAGAAGAACTTGTATTTTCAATATTATCTCAATCTATATTTTCATAGAAATCTGTGCCGTTAGTAAAGTTTCCAAGAAAGAAATTGGTCGATGTTTCAAGCTCACTTTAAGAGCTCTGGAAACTAGTGTGGATCTTATAACATCGGGAGATTTTATGGTACACCTCGTTGTAATTCTGTGCATGATCTGTCTGGAACGCATTCTTCGTCGTGTTCCATTTACGTTTGAATTGAGTTCTCAGTGTCGTCTGACAGTGACAGTGCGTTCCAAATTACATTCCAGAACGCGTTCCAATCTAACCAGAACGTTAATCGTTATTAAAACGGTGTTGTTGGAATAGTGCTACATCAATAAGGGCCTTTTCGCATTCATGTAGGCATCAACTATTTCGCTGACCTCAGACTGACATTTCGTCAAAACCTTTTTCTTCAAAATTGGTTTAGAAACGAATTTGGAGTAGGGTTAGGTTAGGGTTAGGGTAAAGATTATTAGGGTTAGAGTTGGTGTTTGGAGTACGGTTAGTGTTAGTAAAACCGTTGCTTTGTTACGTTTTAGGGGCTTCGGTGGCCAAGTGGTTAGCGCACTTGCCTTCCACCTCTGAGGCTGCAGGTTCGAATATCACTAAGTACCTTCTCAGTGCGACTCGAACCCAGTCCCCATGTGAAAAGAGTAAAAGTCAACGCTCTGCCGAAAGCTGTGGGTTTTCCCCGGGTACTCCGGTTTCCTCCCACAGGAAAAGTTGACAGGGTGGGTTAGGTAAAAAAGGGCCCACAGTAATTGGCATATGCTGTTGTGGTGACCCTGCCCTAGTTGGCAAAGCTAAATAAATAAATAAAATAAAATAAATTTTGTCACTCTGAGGCCAGCGAAATAATCTCTTCCATTCATGTAGTGTTATTGCAGGAGGAAACCAAAGCATCCAGAGAAAATCTTCCGTGTTTCAGTGTTTGGTAGAGTCAAACTGGAAGCACTGTTTTCATATGTGACTGGGGTGAAATTATAATGAGACAGCTACATATTGCAGGAATGGGACCCTGATTGATGAGAATCAAATTGGATTACCACTCTTTTCACATGTGACTGAGGTGAAATTATCATGAGACAACTGCATATTGCAGGAATCATACCTCACCCAGCTCGATCAACAACAATCCTGATTTTCTTTCCTTCATTCCTTCTAGTCTCGGTTCTGCTCAAACTTACGATTACCAATGCCAGTCCAGAAGGCTGCAACACACATTGCAAGGAAAGCTATGGATCTTGATTTAGTAGCTGGGTTAGTTGTTCTGATGCTGAATTAAATAAAAGGAGAATAATTATATAGAATTGTATAGATTATATAACATTTTGTTTCTTTTGTTTTCAGTCGTAGTCCCATATCAGTGGCAGCCGCGGCAATCTACCTTGCATCTCAAGCTTCTGAAGGCAAAAAGTCACAAAAAGGTAAATGAATCCTGCAATATCTCACAGTGTAGCCTGCGGACAGGCTCTTACGCCTGTGTTCTAAATGCTCACTCATACTCAAAGAGTGAAGGTTCAATCTGAGCTTTCCTCGAGTGTCAAAGTTGTTTTTGAATAGCTGCAGGAGGGTCAGTAGTAGTAAGGTGCGACACTAACCCTCCAGCTATTCAAAAACAGCATTGACACTCAAGGGAAGCTCAGATCAGTGGCGTGCTGGCAGGGGGGGCCGGGGGGCCACGGCCCCCCCAGCTGGCAATTCTTGGTGGGCGCAAAAATGAAAATGGGGCGCCGAATTTTGAAAGTAGGTGGGAAAAAAAGCATTCTCAAAAAAATATGGTTACTTCTGCCAAGAAAAGACGTGTTTATAGGCTACAGTATAAAACAAACTAAGCGCATAGGCGACATTTATTAAATTACTGACTATTTTGCCTAACCGTATTTGCTACCTCACAGCTCACACGAAATATAGAAACATGATCAGTGATCACAGGCAATGTCTCATTACCAGAATATTGGTCAGGTTTCGATCGAAGCGATCACGGGAATTATGCCCTTTTTTGCTGATATTATGCCCTTATATTATGCCCTTTATTATGCTTCACGAATTACGAGAGCGGCGCAAATTAGATAGTTGAAGTTATGATAACTGATGTAAAGTTGTGTACGCAATTTAGTTGTTTGCACAAGAAGCATGAGTAATGTAAGTAATGGAATAATGCTGAAACATGCCCTTTTGGCAGCCAGGCAAGGAAAACTTAAAATGCATATGCGTGGGATGCATGTGTTATTGTATAAAAGAGCTGTAAGTTGTAAATATGCTCAGAACAGTAGATCAGTAGAGAACAGAATTGGGATTAGATTAATCGCTGGAAGTAGTTAGCATTGCATAATTTAAGTACTACTACTAAATTCTAACCAAATTGTAAATTTCGACACGTTATAATGCCGTTTCCTGACCATCAGATTTCTGTCAAATCTTCCCCCAAAGTCCAGGAAATGGCATTTCAGAGACTCTAAATTCAAAAATTCCTGGGGGGCATGCCCCCGGACCCCCTAGACAAACCTCGCACCTGCGGCACTCGGCTCGTGCCTTCGGCCCTCGTTTATCAAGTGTAACATTATAGGGGCGCATATTGGTTGACAGCCCACTGGCCCCTCCAGAAAAATAGTACCCAGCACGCCACTGGCTCAGATTGAACCTCCACTCTTGACTCTTTGAGTGTGAGTGAGCTTTTAGAATACAGGAGTTAGACCTAGTTATGTAGGTACACAGATCTGACACCGCGCGTTATCTCCAGATCAAAGTCGCGTTTGACTGTTAACTCTCGTCAACTTTGAACTGGTTCAAATTTTGACAAGAATTTTTGCTCGTTTGACTGGTAATATCCAGTCAACTCTCATATGCAACTCTTGTTCTCGTTTGACCGGCCATGAGAGTTGAGAAAACTCTGATGTAAACTCTCGCTTCTCAACTCTCATCAACTCTCATGCAACTCTTGTTCTTGTTTGACCGGGACATGAGAGTTGAGAAAACTCTCATGCAAACTCTCGCTTCTCAACTCTCATGCAACTCTCATACAACTCTTGTTCTCGTTTGACCGGCCATGAGAGTTGAGAAAACTCTCATGCAAACTCTCGCTTCTCAACTCTCATGCAACTCTTGTTCTCGTTTGACCGGGACATGAGAGTTGAGAAAACTCTCATGCAAACTCTTGCTTCTCAACTCTCATCAACTCTCATGCAACTCTTGTTCTCGTT
>CACRXK020008010.1:0-21596 GCA_902702795.2 Paramuricea clavata
GGGGGCTCGTGCCGAAGGCACGGAAAATGTTTAAATTTGAATCCCGGAAATGGCATTTGCATCATTCTGAGACACGCATAATCAGAAAACCCAAAATTCCGGGCGCCAGAGTATGCCTGTTCGCAAGTAATGCTGTGAATAATATAGTTAACAACAAAAACCATGACTAAAGACACCAAAAACGGATCACAATTGGGAATCGACTCACATTACTTCAATCCCATTCCCAATTTTGAGGACTTCATTTCCTATTCCCAGTGGCCAAATCCCAGTCCCAGCAACACAAATCCCATTTTCCCAGTCTAAAAATAGATCAATCCCAGTTCCCATTTTACCCCTTCAGGGCCATCTATAGTAAATGTGCATGTTTAAATGCGCTTTATTACCCTCTATTAAGTCGGTTTTCCACTAGCGAATTTTTCTGCGCGAAGCGACCTTTTTCCTTTGTCGGCATCCATTTTGCAGCCCTCGAAAAGTCAAAACCGTCAAAACTGAGGTCGGCAAAATCTGACCTAGGTCGGCACATCTCGGCATTTCTTAAAATCTGTTTCACGTCTTGGAGCACTATTAATCACGCATTTACGAATCATTGAAATCGGAATATAACTGGAACGTTACCTCCAGCCGGAAAATTCGAAAGTTGGAGCCAAATTTTAACTCCAGACGCGCGAAATTTGATCTTCAAACATCTAACGTATATACACAATACCCGTCAGTTTTTAAACCTTACACCGTATTGTGTTCAGTTAATCGAACTACGAATCGAATTCTATAATCGCTGACATTTTAAAAGCTATCAGCATAAAAAATTCTTACTTTGGTTGAATTAAGGTGGGCAAAAATTTGCATTTAGCCCGGCATTGCCGAATGCCGACCTCGTTTTCGAGGACTGATTTTGCCACGTCTTGCTGACGTAATAAGTGATACCGACAAAGGAAAAAGGTCGCTTCGTGCGAGAAAATTCGCTAGTGGAAAACCGACTTTATTTCCTCTTTTATAGAACAGTATAATAAGCAACAACAGAAGTGAAGATACTGTATTCGAAAAAACTTGCATTGCTGCATGTGTGGTTTCTTTGATGCATGCTATTCGTGATATTCGGTTTGAATTCAATTATTCAGGAGGTCAATTTTGGTTTCTTCAGTGGTTATCTTCAGCCAATCCAGTTTTGCCGACTGAGATAACAATTTGCCGATTAGCCGACGAGTGGGGGGGGGGTGTTCCACCCCCTGTAGCGCCGCCCCTGGTCACTGCTCGGCAATAGCTATATTACAATAACAATTACCACTTATTTAGGGAGGAGTCATTATTAATGCAGGGGGTGGGGCCGGAAGATATTTGTGGGGGCACCAAAAATTTATTAACCACTTAGGGGGGGCACCAAAAATATAAAAGAAACTGGTATATAAAAATATCAAAGAAACACCAAAAATAATGTACAACAAGACGCTCTATGGAGCGTTAACTCGCTGGGGCTATACAAATATGCACATTATTGTATATGATACCAGGTACAGGACACAGCTATTTCAATTAAGATCTAAGCCTGGCCCCGAGCTAAGCGGAAAAGTCGAATACGAAAATGGATGATTGCACTAAAATGTGGTACCCTACAAATAAAACTTCCGGCTTTTATGCCCACAAGTAAAGTTATATTTTATAGTACGCTACATTCTTCTGTCGGCCGCCAGTTTAAAACGTTCAAACTAAAATATTTTGGGGCTTTTGGGCTCAAAATATTATCAAAATGAAGAAAGAAGTGAGACGAATCCACTGGTATACGGCCGAAAAAGAGAAAACCAACGATACCAAAGTTATCAAGGATAAAACGTACTGCATTTTTTATAATTTGAGCGATTTGTCAACAAATAATACAATTTTGCTTGGCTTTCAAAGACAAAGTCAAAGGCCATCACTGTTGTCAGTTGTTTAGTAATACATTTGACATCCGTATGTACAATTTCTCATTCGTAAGTACAATTTCTTAGTTTTTCTTACCCTGAATCGAACGGTGGTATTTTTATCCTTATTGCGCCATTAGGCATTACAAATACAAGGACAAGGTCGGACAAAGCCGTCAAACGGCGAGTGATTTGTCAACAATACAATTTCGCTTGATTTTAAAAGTCCATAAATCGTTAGAATCATAGGCGTACCGGGCGGGGGGGGGCGGTAGCCCCCCCAGTTTTTTGGGCAGTCGGGCAATATTCGATTAACAGTCGGGCAATTTTGGTTTGTTATAAAAATAAATCGGACAAATTCTGTCAATTTTTTCGAAAATTTAGTCAATTTGTGGCCCAATGTAGTGTTTTTTTTGCAAATTTATGTGATGCTCCGAAAAATTTTGGTATGTCCGGAAAATTTTTTTGACCCCTTAAATGGTACACTGACCGAAATTTTTTTGGCGACGGGGGGGGAGGTCGCCAAAATAATTTTTCCGGGAAAATTTTTTGGTACTAGTCGGGCACAATCACGAAAAGTCGGGCAATTTTACGAAAAGTCGGGCAATTTTCTTTCCGCCCCCCTAATTTTTTCCTTCCGGTACGCCCATGGTTAGCACACACCTACTAAAATGCTAGAGATTTTAAAATTTGAAATCTTGGAGATTGATTGCGCAACCTGAAAATTAACGAATGGCCGGAAACGAAAACTAAGCCTTCTATTTTTAATTAGTTTCAGTGCTTTTTCACAGTATGTGACAGTCTGGGGCCCAGTATGTGACGTCATACTTAACCAAATGTTAGCCCAAAATTGACCAGAACTGCCAAATCAAGAATAAAAGTCTATAGGTCTAAGCTGGAAAACTCATATTCTCATCCGCATTTTATCCTCTCATCCGCATTGTCCCACCCTCATCCGCGTTTTACCCTTACTCCAATTTTATCACTGTAAGATCAGAAAATAACCCAATAATGTAGTAGAAAATATAGCAATTGTTTTTTCAGTCTTTAACTATTTACAAAGAATTTTATCCACATTAATTCTGCAAGTTTCATAGTAAGCTAGATCTGTGGATCAAGTTCTAACTTCAAAAACCACAATAGACCATGTTAATGGCAAATTCTAAAATACTAGTTTGTCCGTATGAACAAACCAATATGTTGATTTCCTGATCACGGCAGGAAAACCTCAAATGTTGTTATACAGACTACTGTAAAATAAATAAATTTTTAACCTATACACTAGTTAAAAACCAAATAAGATATATTATCCTATATAATTGTTAAAAATCCTTAATTAAGTTATATCAGGCTATTTTTAGGAAGCATGTCGTTGTGTCATCAGTTACAGTAACAATATGGACGTCAATTTCTTCAATCTAGTTTTTGCAACCTCTGCTGTAATTCCGGGCTCTTGAAAAACACTTTAATTTATTTTCTTTTTCCACTTTCCCAAATGAGAGCGGAACAACAATTCTACATGCAGCATGTACTAGGTAAGATCAGATCGAAAACATTTGAATTTCGATGCTGTCGGGTTTTCCCAAAATGCAGCCCATGTATTACCAGTGCTGTCTCAAATTTTAATGTTTGCATTCATCTTCCTGCGAATTCGTCACTACCTATATCGTAGATAGTCGGTTGGCCCAGCTAGCGTGATGATCGGTCTAAGAAATGTTCAACCCAGTTTCACGTAAATACAGAAAGAGAGTAGAGACAAAACTATGAACATTTGTTCCGCTCTGCATTCGTCTCGCTCTCAAACGGAGCCTTATGAACGACATTCTAAAGATCCAGACTGGCTTTCTGTTGCGACTTCTCCTCTTTCCATATAACGACTACGTTCCGATCTTTGCTTCAGTTCTCGTTTTCTGGACTTGATATATTTTAGGCATATCCACTTTCCCTAGGTCTCCCCATAGGTTCGTTTTGATGGTTCGCTGTCGAACTTTTAGTCATTGCTTATTTTTCCCATTCTTGGATGAAAATTCTACTTTCATTTTCTACCTACTAACTTTGGGATCCATGTTTCCTTGTGCATTTCCCCCTTCCTGATGACGGTATTCCGATTAACCTATACATTACAAGAGTTCAATTTACTAATGACCATACGCTGTATCTTACATAGCATGCCATTTGCATGTTCTGTTTTTCGTTTTGATGGTATTCACATTTCACTCAGCCTCCATTTTCCAGTCGGGAAGGTCGTTTCGTTTTATACAAATGGTAGCTGAAGGCATTCAAATTTAATCCATAGCCATGGTATATCTATGTCATTCACATTTCAACCAAGCTGCATTTACTGCAGTTTCTAGCCTGTCCTGGCTACAGGTTTTAGTTCAAAGCATTCAAATCTACCCCCATTACGATACGCTGCATTTCATACAGCATACAGTGCAGATAACGACGATGATAGTTCTACATCTGATAGGTTTGTTTTCTGTACGTGTACTCAGGAACTGGACAGACGAATCGCAAAATTCAGTTTCGGCCAGGGCCCAAAGGTCATTCGGGCATAAAATCACTTTCCATGCAATAGTATATATATATATATATATATATATATATATATATATATATATATATATATATATATATATATATATATATATATATATATATATATATATATATATATATATATATATATATATAGGAGCGCGCTATATATCTAAACTAGTATATTGTGAGTTTTTTTAGGCCATAGTGAATATTTTTAGAAATATCAGCCATTGCATCGTTAAGAAATACATGAGAAGCTAATTGAGAAATTCTGAAGTAAGCTTTTCTTAATATATCTTGAATAGCCGTGGCATCACAGCACTTGATTTACAGAAATGTGTTGATATTGTTGCCTTGAATCAAAGTGGTGTCAACACATTTCTATAAATGAAATGCCATGACGCCACTCTATTTCCAGATATATCAAGAAAAAACTAAAGCCATGAGGGCTTTATCCAAGCACCAACTGACCTCCGATAAACGGAGGTCAAAACTCAATGTTGGATTGAGTTTTTAATTCGTGCGTCACGGGGGTCAGTAGAAGTGCTTGGATAAAGTCCTGAAAGCGTACCTCAGATTGATTTGAAATAGCTTCTCATATCTTTCGTAAATGATGCAATAGCTGATATTTCGAAAAATATTCACTCTGGCCGAAAAACCAGACAATATACCAGATATAGAGCGCTCCTATATAAACACTATCGAGAAAGTGACTTTATGCTCGTATTCGGTCCGAATGACATTTGACCCAGACCGGTAGCTGAATTTCGCGATTCGTGTATTCAGGTGCTAGCCACAGTACTAGGCTGTACACAGACATCAACCATGGGAGACTCATTTCTACTAACATCGTGTTTCAATCGATGGTTTTTCTGATTTGTGACTGACTCCGTGTATGTCATCCTCGTATGTGAGGAAGATGCTTCATGAGACGTCCTTGTTGGAGCTTGTTCAGCACTTGCTTGATCCACTGACATAGAACTTTGTGTGTTATCGTTCACATATTTTGACATTTGTTTCGTTTTATTCCTTGTCTGATGTGCACCTTTAGAATTTGTTGTCGTTGACGATTCATTGCTACGATTTGCCGTTTTAGTCCTGGCCACATTACCACTAGGAGTGTCCATTGTTTGGGAACCGACAATGCTATTGCTCCATGTAGCATTTGCCCTTGTTGAGGGACTATCACAGTCCATAGCTGAGCCTCGACTAGGCCCTTCACTTGTGGTAGCATTACTATCTCCTGTATATACACCAGAACTCGATGTCGCCTGGCCATACGATCCCGGCATTCTTGATCCACTGGCCGGTGGTGACGTAGTCGGTGAAACTGGAGTTGTATTAGTGGCCTCATCTGCAGTCCTTCTGAAGAAACAGTTTTGTAATGCAATATGTGGTTTAATTCGATGTTTGGGATCGTACTCCAACATTTGCAGTATTAAGTCTCGAAATTTAATGTAATCTTGATATGTGTGACCTTGATCACCTGCGCGACGACCACCGGGACCTCCAGAATCACATCCTAAGACATTGTGAAGTTTTCGTGAACCAGGTGGAGCATAATCCTAAAACATAGAACGTATTCAAAATTAATGTGTCGGCCTATCTGCGTGAAGGCTAGTAGCGTCCACGAAGGGCCTTTGCTCGAAACGTCGAAGTTAATTCTTTTTTTTTTATTTCAATCTTTAATTTCAATTCTCGCAGTTTGAATAATTGCTACTTAGACTGGCACCCACCGTTCGAAATTGTGGGAATCGAACCCGCGACCTTTGGCTCGGTCCTACGCTTTGCAACCTGAGCTATGAGGTCGGAACTAAATATATCAGTTTCGTCCATACCAGACAAGGGCGGAATGGCCTCATTTGTTAATAGGAGTGGAGTTTTTCCTGATGGGAGCTTTCAAAATAAGCCGGCGGGTGCCACGAGGTTTACCGCCGGTTACTTTCTTTAGTACTTGAAAATCAATCTTGCTCTCCTTCCTCCATTCTAAGCTTTCAAGTTATTTTTCATCAACCTGGTCTACTTTATAGCCTGGTTATTTTCGAAAACGACGTACTTTTCTTAAAACCGATTATTTATTTGCCATCGTAAATTTTGAAGTCATCTTGTTGAAGAATGAAAGTAGTGATACATTATAATTTGGTTACAGAGTTCAGTTGTAGCAATATACATGCACTAGTTAATTTGGATGACTTTTAAGACTCCCTAGATGTACAGGGTGTATAAAAAAACCGCTATGGAAATTCAACTTGCTCTCGTGCGCCATAAACTTAGCTAAACAATTCAATTTTTACATCGGACGAAAGAGCTGTTATTTAGCTTTTTTATGATACCTTTCTTAAACCGTAACGATACTGAAGAAATGGCCACATACTTGTCAAATAAAAATTGTCGGTCAAAATCATATTCTTCCACCGTTGGGAATTGAAAATACATCAATTATGCAAAGTTAATCAATCCAAAAGCAACGCGAGCCTGCTGCAAGGTTTTTGTTTCGTAAAACGTTTTGATTACTACGAATGTTCTCTGTTTAGTGGTTAATTGAACCATGTTTAACGCAATAATGGACTTCGTGTTGTCTCACTAAGACGAAGATTGACGAGCTAATTTTCAGATAACTTACTACGCATTTCACTGATATGTGCATTCCCATTTTTTCTCGCTTCCGAACGGCGTTCGACGGTCGACGTTCGACGCAGGCCTGGTTACAAAATTTGGCGCCTTTTCAAGTTTGAATTTTCCGAAGTTAAGGTGGCTCCATACAGTTCCGTAGTATAAATACCTTATTGCGTAAAAATTTCAATTTATAAATTTTATCACTCCATCTATTAATTTTAAGCATTCCCAAGTATAAATTAAGTATTTGGTAGAAAAAATTTGCAATACTCTTGAACATAATATTGTTTCCATAGTAACAGTAGCCTCGCCAAATATGGTATTTTTTGCTATTTTAAGCAGGTTTTTATTCTTTATTTTCCGAATATTGCCGGTGACCCCCAATTTTTAACTGCTGTATAGCTTTCACTTATAATAAGGAATCTTATCCCTGAAAATAAAAAAAATTCTGTAGATTAGAACAGCCAGAATAAAAAATTGCGGATTTAAAGTTTTCCAATCTACAGATTTTTTTAAAATTTTGATATTCTATTTGTTTTAAAAGAAGTTATCGTTGTGCAAAATTTCATCACATGTCACCGTGCAAAATTTTGAATTACGCCGTTTTATTGTGGTATCTCACTCGCTCGGCCGAACGTTTTTGGAGCTCTGCAAGATCAATGAATTGACATGCGCGTACATGTTTTCGCAGGCGCATCTCCAGGATAACACGCACAAAAAAGTTTTTAGTCTCGTCGAAATATCAAATATATGTTGTGTTTTCTTGCTTAGATTGCAAATATATTTAGTTTTGCATGCTAACTCGGGATAACGCCATGAAACAGGCGATTGTGTCGTTTGGTATAAGATATGTGTGGCATGTATGAACTTTTTGGCTTCTGTATACATAGTTATATTCGTCTTCAACTCGTAACTTGTGTGTTTTCATGTTGTTGTTGACAATTTAAAACAGTTTGAGCCGGCGTATGATGCTGTTTGACTGGATTCCTTTGCTGTTAGTGACACTTTGAGTACATTTACCAGTTGTAAGTACAAAAAACTCTGGATATGAACTTATAAATAGCCAAATATTGGAGTAAAAAACGTTTCGCCGGTCGGGCCGATCGCCGGTTTTCACAAGAGTTCGAACGTTAATTAAACATTGCATTTTTTACTCCTTAAAATGTCTTCTAAAACGACTAGCTATTCAATGTTCAGGGCTAAATCAGGACGAAGTTTGTTCTTTGAGAACAAGTGAGAACAAAAAAGACTCGAAACATCAAAATAAACATGATTTGTGGTTCGGATTTTAGACTGAAAAAGTTGTATTTATTTTTGCATATATTTGTAATATTTTCGCGCGAAAACTCAAGATTAGGTACCAGTCCCCCGATGATGAAAAGTGTATGGAGCCTCCTTAATATAAATAGTCACTGTCTTGTCTTGAATGACAGAAGTATTAGCGAGAAAAAATGAAAAATGCGTAGTAACATTCAATTTTAATTGACTCTTGGGAATTGTCTATGTTTCGTTTTCCATGCAATTCCCAAAGGTGGAAGAATGTGATTTCGACCGGCAATTTTTAATTGACGAGTATGTGGCCATTTCTCATCGTTACGATTTAAAAAGAGTATCATTGAAAAGCTAAATAACTGTTCTTTCGTCCTATGTAAAAAATGAATTGTCTAGCCACGTTTATGATGCACGACAGCCTGTTGAATTTCCATATTAGCGTTTTTTTTTAGACACCCTGTATACTGCCCCCTCCCAACAGCCGCCTACTTTATCGAAACAGACACCTACTCCGAATAATTCTGAAAGCCCTGCATCCGGGGTCATGCTCCCCCAGAAAAATGTTGAAATTTTGGAAACCATTAGGAGGGGTGCGCACCTCCCGTGGATCCGTCTATTCGTGTGATATAAGTGGATTTGTACAATACTTACTTTCTTTACTTTACCATCTTTACTTGTTTTCCTTGGTACATAACTACCATCCGAATGGCGATCAAAATACGCCCTAGCTTTCGGAGCGTTATCCAAGATATGCCGAGGAGGAATACCCAGCACTTCCACAATCTTCTGCATCTGGTCAAACTATAAAACACGGAATATATTCAGCTCTGAGAAACCACTTCGCAGAATGGCTTAAGAATCGTGATGCAATTTTGGCTCATGAATCGTGATGCAATCATGACAAGAAATTTCTGCAACATATTATGTTCAAACATTGCCATTACGTCATGCGGATATGCAATTTTAAGACGTTGAATGTAGTTGTGGCGCGCACGCGGGAACTAAAACAAACTGGAAAATGTTGACACCCGCGCGGACAAAGCGACCGTTATCAGAATCGACGTTTTTTAAAGCCTCTCTGTGTCTCCAACGGATTTAGTTTCACCTCACATTGGTCATTTCAAGCAACAAAGGCTGTCGCTATTTTAACAGTTCAATTTTGTACGGGCGGCATCCAAGGTGAAAAAAACACCGACTCCTTAAGGTTTTCGATGACGAAGTTTGTTGTTCGTGGTCGTCTACCAAGTCAAATCTAAACCTCTTTGGTGGTAAAACAATGGCTACAACAATTCCTTATTTTACAACTTACTTCATTTGCTCCACTGAACAAGGGTTCCCCAGTGTGCATTTCTACTAAGATACATCCCAAACTCCACATGTCAATTGCCATGTCGTAAGGAATGCCAAGTAGAACTTCTGGTGAACGGTAAAAACGACTTTGGATATAATGATAAATCTAAAACGAAAAAACCCAAACATCAGAACAATACTTCAGTTTATCTGGTTGAAAATAACTATCAAAATAGGAATGCAAGTTATTTCACAGTAGGATCCTGTAAAATTTTGTCGGATATTTACCAGATAGTACTAGAACTTTTATTGGAACTATGAAACCGAAAAATGATTCATGTCTTTTATGTGCATTATTAAGAAATTGTAGAGCAGGAATAATTTACTGGGCATGCAGAGAATGTTGTAAACTGCTTTCTGCTGTAGATTGCCCGCCCGTGCCTGCGCCAGAAATATTTATGCTTATTACATGAAGAGACAAAGCACATACTAAACAATGGGCTAAATTTATATTGGAGACAATAGGGAAGTAATGTCCAAGTACCACCATCAGCATGCGGTTATCATTTCCCCTGACCAGTAACCGGTAAAACAGTATCCGATACATCCCTATCTCACAGTGTTTCAATGTTTTTCTTTTCGAAATATTTAAGTTTGGTAAACATACATGTAAATAAGATGCCGTCATCGTAATGTTAACCGTCGAGTAATAACGGCCAAATGTGATTTTTCTGCTTCAAATTCTCATGATACCGTGAGTGCCAGAGCTAGTTTTCAGGGTGTTAAACGGTTTTTGAGAAGGAAGGGAAACTAAGATGAGAGGCGCAGAGGGGAAGCTAAACCAGTGAGCTCCATATATATCTGGAGTAAGAAATTCAGTCATTCGGCCTGATGAGAAAAGTGAACCCAAGATGGCGGCCAGTGACGTCCAATAGCTCTGATGGTCGTAAACAGCTTTTATACCATCCCCCAACTAATTCCAGTCTTATCTAACGGAGCGTATCGATAACCAAGTTATCAGTTCATAAAACCATACAATATCAGGGTTTTTTCCAGGATTTTCTCTTGGGTCCGTTTTTGCAGAGAAGATTGAGTTTAGCTGAACAGCTGGGGTGGCTGGCACTTCCACCGGCCACACCTGTACTCAATAAATGTAGTTGAGACGGAATGTGTTAAAGCAGGGGCACTAAGGGACACTATAAACTGGTTAAAGATGGCGAATGCATAGTTTTTCTTCTGAACATTGTGAGATGAATTCCAGCCATTTTTTCTTAATTGTCGGGTTTCCAACTGAAAACTAATTTCCACACGTCACGAATTTAACTCAAACAACTTCATTTTTACTGCACTGAAACTTTGGTGAGAAGATTGAGTTTCAAAACTCAATTCAAGATTGAGTTTTTGGGGCCGTTTAACGGCCCTAAAAAATCCCTGAAAAAGCCCTGAATATTTGCACAGTGATATATGACCCTGTCTTAATGTAAGATTTTGATGCAAGCTGAAGCAATTCTTGTCAGTTCTTCTATATTTAAAAACCTCCTCCAATCAGGTGTCTAGTACAGATTCTGTACTAAAATCGTTAATTTTGTCTTGTGATTGGACCTTTCACCGGAAGAAAAACCCATTATTTATAATATAAACAAATTTGTTCCTGTGACGTCTTTTGTATTGCATTTTCGCACTTGTTAATTAGTTTTCACAAAACCCACTCGCTCATTGCATTCGCTCGTTCGCTTTGTGAAAACAAATTAACGCGTGTGAAAATACCATACATCAGCACTTCCCATAAAAATCTCTATTTCTTTCATCATATAAGCAAATTCTTGGGTTATTTATTAGGTAAAATGGTCAATAGGTGTAATTTCTCAACTGCTCCCGCTTTAATCTTGCATATGTATATATTATTACACTCGACATTAATCCACAAGATGTCAAAATTTAGAATAAACCCATTTTACAGAGAACTTTCATAATAAAGGCCTTTATTCTCTAAATCTAGGCCCATATCGCACACTTTACTGCATTTCTTTGTTTTGCATTTTGTCCACACTGTACAGTACTTATGTTTTCGACAACTTATCGATAATTTGCGAACGATGAAGCACAATTTACACATGCACAGCGTGAAGGTATATAGCATGCCCTCGTCGCAAACGAAGCCAGCAAACGAAGCCAGCAAACACATAAATTATGTATGGTTGGATTAAGTCCTTGTCTCACCATGTGCTTCAAAGTGATTAAAACAACAAGCTTTGTTCTCAGCTCATTAAAATTCCGTTATCCACATTTCTCTTTCTTTAAATTCACAAACCAGAACGAGTAAAAAGAAAGAGTTCAGAATGAGAATATGGCAGCACATCAGCCAATAAAACGAAAACAATATAATTGATACTATTATAAACGTAAAACACTGTAAATAATATAGTTAAGGTTACAGAACACCTTTGAGGGTTAATTTTGCCTAACATTTTTTTGTTGGTTTCCATGAAAGCATTAGACTAGTTCTACTATCTGACCAAGTTTGAACGAAAAATGTTGAAAACTCGCAGAGTTATTTAATAAAATACATTTCGCTGCAATAAGAAAAACATTGGAAATGTAATATTCAACTTCAATTTTCTCCCGAAGAATTTTACGATAATTACTGATTTTCAAACGAGTTGTGCTCCTGCGGGTTTTGACCAATTTTTCTCAAATTTTCACAGGACATAGCTAAAGACGTCAGTTTCAAAATTGTGTTCGGCTTTGTTCTAATTTTGGATATTTTAATAATAAAGAGCAATTCACTCAAACAATTCAGAAATATATTGCAGTAGTCAAAGAAATCGCCATATCAGCGGAATGACAAAATAAACAAAAATTTCCAAACACAATTTTTTAGAACAACTATTTTACTGTTTAAAAATGATATTTTCATAAATATAACTTAAAACCAGCAGGAGCACAACTCAAAAGCGCAACGGTACAGCGATTTAAGATTTTCCTGAATAATTCTTACATTATTTTATTGCTTGTTAATTTTATAACTTTATCATATTTTGCATGCACTGGCGAACATTTGGTGAAAATTTTATGAAAATCGGACTGATATTGAGCGCGCAGTAGCGATTTTCCGCAAAACGCCAAAAAGGGTGTCCTGTAACCTTAATATATTTACTCAGCCCTCGAAAACGAGGTCGGCATTCGGCAAAGCCGATATCAATATCGATCTGTCAACGTTTGAGGCCGGCAATTTTTAGTCGACCTCAATCCAGTTCTTCTCAGTAGAACCATCTGTTCAGCTGCCGCCAGCAGTTCAAAAAACCATCGTGTTCGTTCGTTATTCCTTGCCTTGTTCGCAGCTTGTAATTCGTCCCTAGTACAGTCAGGGAAATTGCGAAGTTTGTCGAATAACTAATAAGCAGCCGTAGGAATATTAAAAAAACGGTCGTGGGAAATTTGGATTATGTTACTATAGTGGTTGCTGCGGCTTCGAAATTACAATGCCGGAGATAATGTCCGATCTAAAAAAATGCCGAGAGGTGCCGACCTGGGTCACATACTCACAATTAGGTCGGACCTCAATTTTGACTTTTTTTCGAGGGCTGTTTACTATATAATACATTACTTAATGTTTTCACAGTCCAGGTTAAACTAGAAATACATTAATGGAAACCTCTCGCCCCGTATATGATCAACTGATCTTGCGAAGTTTTTGCTAATTTTGACTTTCTAGGGCAAGGGTTAACATTGGTTTCGGATTAGGCTTTATTTTATGAAATAAGAAAATGTAACTTTAATTTGATGTGCAAATCTTGCCCAACAGTTTAGTTTTTCAAAATATTGCCTGGCTGCGGGCTGCCGGACTTACAGTGCTGTGGTACCATTCAATTCAACAAGCTAACACAGTATTATAGCACAGTATGGGGGGGAAATGCTTTTAATAATGGAGGAGGGTGTTTGACTGTAAAAGGGTTGGTTAAAAAAAGGGAGGATGAGCAAAAAACTGTCAGGAGGATTGTTGACCAAGTTTTTTTTCCAAAGTGCAGAAAATCAAGACTGAAGTTCAGGCCTTTCATCAGTGGGATTTTTCAGAGAATGACACTGATATGACTTTAAAAACATACAGTAAGCCTTAATAATTCCGTGCTTTTGCAAGCGTTAACCTATACATATTGTGTGTGTGTGTGTGTGGGGTGTGTGTGTGCAAAAGTGGTGCGGTGGGGGGGGTGGAAAGTTTTAAAAAAGTTACTGTTAGGTTATTTTATCTGCAAATTCAGGTGTTCAGTACAATGTAAAGCAGTTATCCAGTTCGCCAAACAATTTTCAAAATGAAAAATAACCAAATTTATTGTACAGCAAGTCAGCAATTTTCCTTAATACCGGCCTACATGGCCAGGGCTGTAAAAGTAGGGATGTAACAATTTTAAACTTTGAAATTTACTGCGATTACGATTATGAAAACATTAATTTGGAAGCTTTATCATGGCGATATATCTTCGACAAAATTATCATAGAAAAGTACACTATTAGATTTTATTATATTACTAAAATTAGAATCACGGACATGGTATTATATTCCATTCGGTTATTACCTGGCAGATTGTTTGCCTAAATGTATTGCCACTGCATCAATTATTCTACTGGGCAATGCGGATGAAAAATGGAACTTTGCGAATGAAAATGCAACTTACCCGCTGTCCAATTTGACAAGAACTACCAAAGTCGACGATTTTAATCCCACTTTTCTTCGGGTTACACAATAGAATATTCTCAGGTTTTAGGTCACAATGTATAATGCCAAGATCAGCTTGAGATAGGAATAGCAAAGATGTACACATTTGTTGTGCAAATTTCCTCGTTAAGTTCAGTGATACACCACGGAAGTTTGTATTCCGCAGTAGATCATAAAGGTTGTAGGATAAAAGTTCAAACACCAGACAAAGGTGGCTCCGGTAAACGAAATTCCTCTTTAAGCGCACTATAAAAGAAACGAAAATCTTAGACCATGAAACTAGACATACTTAATCACATTATCTCATGATCAATTGCATAGGACACTTCAATTTCAGCAACAGAAGGGTCATGTATACTGGCAAACGTTAATTCGCACCCCCAATATTTTGCAAACTTGTTCTGCATTCAACCTAACCCACAGTTACGTTTGGCACTTCTGCTTCTTTGTTTCAAACTCTTGAAAATAAAATCTCAAATATTCCCCCAAAATATATGGAAATAAATTTTAAAATTTATACAGACGCTGAAAAAAGTTTGCTATAAGATTTTAATACGCTAAAAAGGGAGAATTTCGTTCTGGGTCAATTAGCACGTTTGTTGACATTTTGGCTCTCGACCAATCAAAATACGTGAAATTTAAAAAATAAAGACTTTGTTGATGTTTTTAAATTTTACGTAATCTGATTGGTCAAGAGCCAAAATGTAAATTCGAACGAATTTCCTCCTTGTTTTTTGTGTTAATTTATGTTTCGTATATAGGTAATCATGCGATGGCGAGTACAATTAGGGATTAATAGTACGAGTGATGTTTGGAAACATCACGAGTACTATTAATCCCTAATTATACGAGCAACGTCGCATGATTACTTGTTTATTATTAGCATGACAAAATTGGATACTTCTCAATGTCAACATTATATTCTCTCGTCAAAGTCCAGTCCTTCCAGACATTCAACCAAAATTTGGTGCTTTTGTTCGTATTTTCATTTAGTTCTTTTGTTCAAGCAAAATTTGGTGCTTTTGTTCGTATTTTCATCTAGTTCCTCTAGGGCAATTTCATTTCACATCTGTGTTTAAAATACCTTTCCGCCATTTTGTTTGTTTTGGGAAAATCATTAATTATACTGCAGTACAATTAATGAAATAATTGTACTCCTCTCAACCAATCAGCATCCAGTAATTTTGTCATGTTAATAGTAAATGAGCTAATCAGCTTTCATATAAACGGCTTCAAAATGTTATATGTATATAGTAATTTAGAGTTCGACGTCCAAAGACCTATCAATTTCCCTTTTGAAATACGCAAATTTTAAACATTGTACGCACGCTCAGCAGTGCAATGGAACAAAACGTAAAGTACAAAAAATCACGGTTTGGTTTCCAGTAAATACCATCCGTCAAAATCTTAATCGTATCCTAATCGTAGGTCATGTATAAATCCAAATCTTCGACCGATGGAATTAAATTTATGTGCATAATTTGTTCGAAACAAAATGGCGGGTTACTGCTGTGCGTCGGAGTTTTGGCCTATTTTGCCGGAGTTTGTTCAACTCAGGCAAAACTCCTGAAGCACTTATTTGTGATGCAAACTACTGTCGAACATCGGCGAAAAAACCTGAATTCATCAACGAAAAAGTAAATACTCGCATTTATACTGCGTAGGCTTGCCACAAACATAGTACGAAATGTTCATGCGAAGTGTTAAAATCAAAAACAGGTAATCGTTCCATGTTTCGCGCACCAATATAGTAAACGTTATGTAACGGATATTATAGTGTACTGAAAAGTTCACTAGATACCTCCATACACATATAACACACCCTAACCCCAACCCTAAACCTAACCCCTAACCCTAACCTAACCCCTAACCCTAATACCTAACCCCTAACACTAACCTATATTGTTGCGCGAAACATGGAATGATAACCCAAAAACAAAACTAGTGCTTCCACTTTGAAATTTCCATTAAATTTCGAATTTTCACGAATTTGCCGGAGCTGGAAATTTTCTGCTGGAGTTTTTTTTGCCTGGAGCCGAAAAACCCGGAGTTTGCACAGCACTATGGCGGGTGTAAAAATCATTAAAAATATTATTTTTATTAACTCTTCACTCAAATATTTTGCGACATATTTGTTAGATATTAAACATTGTACAGCATGCAACTCAGGTATCGATACCATTGATTTACTTTGGTGTTATATAAAACAAACAATGTTTTCATTCGTGCAATAGTAAAAATATTTTCATCATTTCAAATGTTTGTAATGTTTGATGACACGTGGTTTGACGTGGAAGTACAATTATAAAACCATTATATCTAGGTAAGAAATTATCATTAACAGATCATCAAGTACATCAAGTATCTGTGAATACTGTACGAACACTCTCGAAGATTTCCTAACGATGCGATGTTAACAATGATAAGATATTTATAAATAATGCTCCAAAAACTATGGGGATTTTGTTAAACCGAAGTAAACGACTTTTTCAAGGGGAGAACGTGCTGCAGACTTCAAGGAGTGCATAACGGTACGATGTCATCTTAAAACTTCAAATTTAGATTGGATGAGTAGAGTTATCACGTTACTCATTCGAAAGATCACAACTAACTATAATCCGTACACTATACAATATCAAATATGAAATATTCTTTGAATGTCACTGACCAATATAATATTTCCCTTCAGGATCACTTTGGTTCATTAGTTCCAGTAGTTTGACTTCAATCTGAGCTTGATCCAAGAAAGCTTTCTTATTCTTGATAATTTTAATTGCAACAAATTCTTTTTCGTGAAGGTCATATGCTTTACATACCTATATGTTACATAAAAACAAAATATCACATGAACAGGGTTCCCCCACATGCCAACAACAAAAGCACGCATCAGGAAATTGCAATAGCCCGACAAGATGGTTTCAGCATCAGCAAGTCACATAAAAGATTCAAATTTGCGTTTTAATCAGTCACTACATGTAGCTAAAATAATTATCCATGTTTTTCCTAACTATCAAGAAAATACCAAGCATAATTTATTCAAATAATCTGATCGTGGTATTTTAGCAAGTTTAAATGGAGAATTCGCCGTGTTTTTATATTAACATGGGTGGTCTGTCAGACAGATGATACGTTTTGACAATCCGTCTCTGGTTAGTCTGGTATAAATCAGGAAAATAAAAGTACATGGTTTAGGGATAAAAGTACAAGTTAATCTAATAGGAATGACCCAAGGAATAAGAAGTATACCTGTCCAAAAGAACCTTTTCCAATTAGAGAATCGATCTTATAACGTTCTGAAATCATCTCTCCAGCTCGTATGATGTAATCATAATTCTCATCATCATAACCATTGTTATACAACCTTCTCTCTTTCTTGTGACCACCTTGTTCGTTTGCTTTCTTTCTTTTCTTGTTTGCATAATACACCTGCATAAAAAATTAATACATCAGAAAAAACTCTAAGGCCTTGTTAATAGGAGATCAGGAAGAAAATAGTCAACCTAGAGATATAACCTGGAAATTCTGTAGGCCCGTTTACACTTGCAATTTTTGCTGCGATTTCTAGTGCGATCTTCTTCTTCTGATGGATGTGAACGAGTGGATGAATTATGAATGTTGAAATGAAGGTACATAAACTCAGAACATTCATTACTCATCTACTCGTTCACGTGCATCAGAAGAAGAAAATCGCACTAGAAATCGCAGCAAAAATTGCATTGAAATGAATTAGAATATAACTGAAACGCTACCTCCTTTCAAAAATATACGCGATTGGGTCATTCTAGAAAACATCCATACCACCCTCACGGAGGAAATTGCCAGTTACCCCCCTACCCCTTCGGATGTCCTAATACATTTACTATTAATCAGAAACAATTTTTTCTCCCCTCCCCCTCCGGACGGCAGAAATTTCCTCCGTGGGGGGAGTGTGGATCTTTTCTGGAACGACCCATTCTGATCTTGTTGTGGAAGTATTATCACTTTTTCGAACGTTCACATATCGATACTTGTATTTGAAAACTCGATGAAAAATAGGTAAATATTTAATGACATTGCTGTTACATGTTATGTTCAATGTGTTCCATACATAAGTTGCATGGACAGTACCTTTCATCTAAAACATCACTGCGATAAGAAATTTAAAAAATGTAAGTATATCCACTCAAATAACTTATTTAAAATGCAAAAGACTGTTATTAATAGCTCTTAGCGGTGGTCAGCTTGCCAACCGACGACTTCTGTTGACAAACAGCTGTCCCAGCAACATATGGAACATACTAATCAGATAAGCGGCGTAGTAGCTCCTCGCGTTTTCTCTCGCGTTTTTCACGCATCGGGTGTTTTCTGCATGGACCGCTTTGATATAATTGTTCAAGTGATATATTTCAATTAAAGTTGCCCCCGAGCAAAGCGGAAAAGTCGAATACGAGCGCGAAAGGCTGCTGGGAATCGCTAAAAAATTAATGAATTTTTTAGCAATTCCCAGCAAGCCTTTCGCGCTCTTTTTCGACTTCTCCGCTTTGCTCGGGGACAACTTTAATGAAATAGCTGTATGCACATTACCTCGCGTGTTTCTGCACTGACTGCTTTGATATAATTGTATGGAGATTATGTATATGTTTGCACTGATAACTGTAATTAGGACAGAGAGAGCTCACTGTTGCTTTCAGTGTAGACCTGATGAATTAGGTATAGGTTCTCGATATTTACCCACGCAAAGATTACACCCGAGGGATGTATCACTCTGGGATTCTTCCTCGATTTTTTCGAGATTTCTAGAGAATTTTTTATAGGTGAACGAAATTCTTTGCAGGGCCATATCCTCGATACCAGCCTTTGTAGCTGAATGGGCCACCCTGCTGAAAGTCACTTCACTTCACTTTTGGAGAAAATATTTTTGTATTGTTGCAAATGAGGATATAATAACCAGGGCTCAATATAACGGTCGGCCAAAATGCTGATATAGCCGTCTACTGATTACTCTGCACGGTCATTATGGCCGACCGTTTTGTCTCATTAATTTGAATATTTCTTCCTTTATTGTTGAAAATATTTTTAACAAAATCTGTAATCTTTAACACATGCAAACAAAGATTCCATCTGCTGAACAATCATAGAATCTGACTTCGTCCCGATCCACATAATAACAATGTCATCTCGTCAATTATTAAAACAACTGCGTCTATTAATATATATATATATATATATTAATATATATATTAATATATATATATTAATATATATATATTAATATATATATATATATATATATATATATATATATATATATATATATATATATATATATATATATATATATATATATATATATATATATATATATATATATGTATAGGTTATCATATAAGGGATGAGGTGATATCAGTTTTATCGCTCGAGGGATGATATCACAATTGTCACGAGCGAGCGAGGGACAATTGTGATATCATCCCGAGAGCGATAAAACTGATATCACCGAATCCCGAGTACGATAACCTATTTATTATATACTTGTACCTTTATCAGGGTTTGACACCCAAAAGTAAACAGTTTTGAAAAAATAGGATTATTTTAGAATTCAAAAAAATTGATCATTTACTGAACAAATATGATTTTAGAAAATAAATAGACCATTCATATAAATAATATACAATTTAATTCTTTCGTTTTGTATTATCGTTCTTGTTTCCTTCGATAAAACTGTCGAAACGAACTTCGAAACCAACACGAACTTCGAGTCGGCCATCTTTGTTTTGACAAGGCGCGAAATTTAGCGGGACAAAAAACGATATCCGGGACAAAAAACGATATCCGGGACAAAAAACGATATCCGGGACGATATCGTTTTTATGTCCCGCTGCTTCCTACCTGATAAAGGTACAAGTATGTGATAAATACTGTTACTGAGTAAGTTGTCGTTGATATTGTGTAATTTTGTTAACCATTATGCATATGGTTTTGGACTTTTGGTAGTTGTTACGGTTTCGGTTTCTAGTACTGTGACAACTGACAATGTCCCTCTTGAGAATAATTAAGTGCCGATCGTGTCCGACCAAAACATGGGGTGGTCTGACACAATGTCAGACAAGTTTTCAGAATTATATTGAACTCTGATAATAACATTCCAGGGGCTCACCTCGTTAATATGCTTGTACGTCTTTATAAGGTCAACACTTAGTTTCCTCAATGGTGCCGCAGATGGATCACGATAGGACGTTTGCGGTGCATTTACAGCATTATTAGGCACAGGCTGAGTCCGATCATCATTTGACTCAGCCATTATTGTGCCACGCTAAAAGATTCTTCTTAATATCAATAGAGCTTCATAGTGCATTGTAGACCACAAAGGAAGCATCCAGCCTCCTACATAAAAAAATACAAAAATAAATCACTGTATACAGAACTTTAAAGAGTATACAGTAGATACAGAAAACAAATAACAAGCTATAAGAAAGAAAACCACATAAGAAACCATACAATGGTTGCGACAATCATATAACTATAAGATAACTTCAAACTACCGCGGTACAGTACTGTAGTTTGACAGAAATTTCATTTGTACACGAAGACCAACCGACAACTCGACAAGTACGTCAAATTTTTCCTTATTGATATAACACTCTCAGCGGTATGGCAAAAGAGTGATGGGTGATAAAAAAAAAACACTGAAAAGATTAAATTAAAGTAACTTTTATTTGCTCGCATTTCATGGGGACGTAACGAGATTTTTGGCCTTGTGACAATTTTCAAAAATAGGTACGCGACGCGTACATGTATCTGCGAAAAAAGTTGATTCACATTTTGTATTTTCTTGAAACTGAATAATGAAGATGACATGGGCTGTACACAGCGGGGAGTGCAGCAGGGCAAGTGCTACCCCCCCCCCCCACCGAGAAAATTTAACTAACTTTATAATGTGATTATGATTGTAACAGATAATTATGCAGTCAGGAAATAAAAAATTCATGCAAACAATATTCAAAGTGTCTATACAGCCGGCTATTTAGTAAACTGTCACCTGTCAATTCAATCCATACTCATCAAATTTTCAAAACTTTATTGTAATCATATGAAGCAAAAGTTATGTCACATGTTGTTTACACTTGCCAATGTTAACTGTTGAGTAACATACACAAAATATTTGGTGAACATGTCGAAGACCACTGAATAATTGAGAATGTTTTGAAGGTCATGAATGAAGTATATAATTAAATTCCAGTTCTGTGTACAGTTAATGATATACCACACTGTTCAGTTTAACA
>CACRXK020008011.1:0-11534 GCA_902702795.2 Paramuricea clavata
CCATTGGATACTGATGGAAAATTCAGATTTTAAGCCCTGATATAACATAGTAATTAGCCAATATGGCACACTAAAAGCAACATTGGCCTGGCCATTAGTTGTCACATAATCATCAGTTGTCACTCACATTCTCATTCAGGTTCAATTGTCGCAGTACTAAGACCACTGTTCAGAATAACAGATCTTTCTGTACGAGGGTGCAATTCGGGGTTATAAATGGATGTAGCCCTGTTTGTAGGACCAACTCACCTTCTGATGCCTGAAGAAGTGCTTAGTGAAATGCATGCCACTCCCATATGCCTAAGGACACCTTTAACTTTACTGATTGATGCCACTAAAGTCGCAAAACGTAACAGAAAGTTCCTTGCTGCAATTTTGGTACCCTCCATATTAGGTTGGCTGTGCCACACAGAATCACTTTGCTTGCAGTTGGGATTACCACAGTGAGTACACACAATAACCTTTGTCCCATGTTGGCTAGTCTCAACTAGAGGATTGGCACTTTTGCAGCATGGACAAAACTGAAAAAGGAACATCAGCTGTGACAGAAACGTGATGACAACTCTGGATCAGCCTTCGCGAGGATATTTTCTAACTCCCATTTGTAGACGCCTGGATCTTCACCTGTTCGAAGGTCACAACTTTCGAATAAAGCGTAAAGCATCTCACGTTGGGCAGCAGGACATAAGGATTTCTTCAGTTCAGCGACGGCATCTTTGTATTTTGTACGTCATTTGGCTGGAATTGCATAAAAATGACTGGCAGCTTTACCCCGAAGGAACGCTGGCAGTTTAAAAATCTTATCGTCACACTCCCCAGCTACTTTCCAGCCGTTTGTGTCACAACATGCATCAAACTTGCGCAACCAACACTCGAAATTACCATTGTCAAATCTTCCCGGTAAAATACTTGAAAGACATATTGCTTTAATTTTAGTTTTACCGCTGCAACCAGATTTGTAGCGTCCCGGGATCCCAATAATCATATCACTTCAACACACTCAGAATCTGCTTTATTAAGGACAACCTCTATATATTTATAGTCTAAATAAATAGGGCGTTTACAATGACTACACAATTTACATAAACTATGTCAAGGATGCATGGGCGACACAGAAGGGAGTCTGCCTACCGCAATATGCTAAGTCATCGACACACACGCAAATAATAACATATGACTTGATTGCGAAGAATTCGGTTCCTCTCTTGTAATTCCAGAGAGTAATTGCAATCCGTACCAGCCATTGAAGTGTCTGTGTGAATTCCTCATGAACCGGCTGCTCCTAAAGAATATCGTTATAAAAAAATTAGAAATATACAGATAAAATATTTTGTAGCACCTTAGTTTAAAACAGTCCACTTTTATTATAAATAGTCAAATATAGTCTTCAACATGAATACATATTGAAGTCACCACAACGTGAAATAATGCTATTTTGCTACTTACATGACGCTCGATATTGATATTCGGTATTTCTATAGCTAAGTCCATTTCTGCTTCAGGTTCAACACAGTCTGATGAACATCCTGGTTCTTGAGGACTGCTTGGTTCATTTCCAGCTGCATACTGAAAATATTATAAGAGAATAAGTTATTGAAGGGCGTGAAGTAAAAATACAAACAAAGAGTTCATTGATAAATGGGTTTTATAAATATTTACTCACCTTGCATTTGATTGCTCTGGCTGCTCTGCCTGAAAGCTGTTTTTCCGTCTCATCCGTACAAAATATAGATGGAAACGATGCAATTCCTAGGTCATCCTTCTTTAGCTTTTGTCGATACGTATTCTCTTGTCCGGGCAAATTCAATATTTTGTCAAAAGCATCCACTTTAAAATGCTTAGAGCATACATGGCTTCCACTGCCTGGCTCCCACTTCGCACGTTTGCTCTTCATGAAATCTACCCAGACCTTTCATCTCTTTATAGCCTCTGGCCTTGAATCATTATAGAAAGGTATCTTTTGAGGACTAATACCGTTCGCAGGATCTGGAAGGTTGGAACAGCCATATACAACCAGGGTCTTAGCTAGCATTTTAGATCTTGGACGTGTTTCTAAATTACCAGGGTGTGCACATGTCAATTACCTTGGATAGCCAAATTCACGGTTCTATACAACGGACAATGCCTATGGTTGTTCTATGCTTTGCAACCAAATACAAGGCAAGCATATACTCATATTGCGCACTGACATTAAAATATTAAGTTATTTCAGCAACTCTTGGGGGTATTTAAAACCTGATTTTTAACACCATACAGTTCCCATTATCCATCAAAACATTAAAACATCACGGATCACGTTTGCCAATTTCAACAACAACAGATTTTACAAACTTTCTTATGACGTAAATAGAAAGAAATTCTGTCTGTTGTAAGTAGCACCATCTTATTTTATGAACATACACGGCCTTATATAAATAATGATCGCAGCCGCATTCATTTTATCTAGCCGTGTTTTTCCATTTTTGGCCGTGATAACACGGCCAACATGGCCCTCTAGCTAAGACCCTGTATACAACGCAGCGAGAAGGCATTTTGTCTTGCTATAAACACATGTCATGAAAAATTTTGGTTAGTTATTTGACGTCGTAGCGGCGATTCGTACTCTGACAGACTCTTTTCTCCCAGCCACATTTTAAGAAACTCTATCTTTTGCCATGTTTGAGCTAAAATATCTCTGGAAGTAGTTATCTGTTGCAGACATGTTGGAGACATATATCATTTGAATTGTCTCGTCACAGCCGGTTTTTGAGAAAAAAATGGTAATTGTAACATATGCACTTTAAGGTTATTCCACCATTGATTAAAGACATCCCACAGGTTATCTTAAAATTTACTGTGGGGGTCATGTTTCAGTTTCTCTCATTTCAAATGATCGCATAAATTCTCAATAGGATTTAGGTCCTGAGATTGAGGAGAAAAATCCATAACAACCGGATCACCTTTCTCTTGCTTCCTTCTTAAATAATTTTTACACATGTGATAATTGCTACAGTGTGACATGCCTTGTAAATAATGGAAGGCTTGTTGGGTGCTTTCCATTTGACGGAAATTCCGGAAATCTTGCTTGAAAATCAAATGGAACACGTTACTTTCTAGAATGATGTTTCTTTAATTTCGAAGAGTTTGACACTGCCGCTCAAATCTCTTCTTTCAATATTCGCCGAAATAAATCCAGACTCAAGGCACTGAAATGGTCGAGAACACGCCATTCTGGTGTTGGTTTTTGCTCAAAAAACTTTTGGAAAGCAGCAACGTTGGTTGGGAAATCTTTTAATGGAATGAAAAAATTTCGAAACTTCCGGAATTTCCAATTTGTGGACAACCTCAAGAGATTGTCCAGAATTTTTGAAACAGCATTCCAGAAAGTAACATGTTCCATTTGATTTTCAAGCAAGATTTCCGAAATTTCCATCACTGAAATGGAAAGCGCCCCTTGTTGTCACAATACCAGAACATCCTCCCCGACAAATGCTATTATGCTCAATCGTCTGCTCAGCAGGAATTGTCTCATCGCAATCATATCACATACTACCGTGCCAAGATGACATGCTTGTTCCTAAACTATCAATGTGTTCCTACATATACTACCATTTATCTGGCAACTTTTTATATTATATTCTAAAGCTTTTGTTACACGTAAATTTTGAGTTGCATGCAAACATGTCACACATGTCACATTTGTTTATCAGTTTGCAACTCACTTGAGTATTGGAGTAACAATCTTATGTCATCTTGTGACAGTGATAATGTAAACATGGCGACCATGAAGAAAAAGAAAGCAGTGGCTGCTTTGGTTTTATTGCAAGAGTTTTTAGAGTTAGATGAAAACCAGAAAAAGAAGTGTTCAAAGAAAGTCTGGTAAGGCCTTGGATTGCACGAAGACAGCAGAGGGGATGTTTTCATGTGTTTCTAATATTTTATAAAAATATACCAGCATTTTATTTTTAATTTTGTAGCGTATATAAATTGGTTCAAAAGGCTTTCGTTAATTCTTTTTGGGTTTTTTTATGTAAATTATGACTCTATCGAAGTTGTGTACATGTCACTGAGTAAGTTGTGGTTGGCACATTCTGAGGTCAGCTATTCTATCTCCTGAAAAAGTGAAACAGCTGACATCGACTATTATTACTTTGCACAATTTCCTGATGCCCAGTCCAGAAAGTGTGGTGCCCTACATCCCAGGTAATCTTGTTGATGTTGATGACAAGGCGACTGGGATTGTATCTCCTGGCTTGTGACATACTGAGGCTTCGCCATCTTCCTGGCTTCCTTACAAACCTGTTTGCAGCAACAACTACAGTGCAGATGCAAAAGCTTGTAAATGGATAAAGATTGTCTGCTACGGTTTTACCAAATGTTTCATCTTTGTTAACTTCTCCTCCTGGCTCGATTTCAATGACTCGGTGCAAGTCTTGTACAGTTCAGCCTTCGTTTGCTTCGCTTGATTTTCTTTTCTGTATGGGTGGAAGGGGGGCTTCTGCCAGCTCATCCTCACTGCAAGAAATCTGGCAGCGCCACCTTTGAAGTAAAGTTTTGAAAAACGAACTGAAGAAGAAATCAAGAGTGAATGGCATACACTCAAAACTATTTACCAACGAGAATACAAGAGACAAGAAGCAAGGAAGTTTTTCGAGTCCCTGTTGTTTGTTTTAAGCTGCAATGAAGTTGACAACTCTCAAAGCACTTGGTTATTAGAATGTTCTTTACACAATTTAAAACCGTTACTGAGCTTTTTCCCTCTGAGTAGAATTGTACTTCAACATGATTGACGCTTCGACTATTTCTTCTAAAGCAGTTTCCTGGCCTTTTGAAAAGGTACTGTTCAAAAGGCTAAAGACTCTCTCAGCAGCACCAGAACTTGGGTGAACGAGAAGATTTTTCTAACAACAGCTGCCCATTTCGGAAGAGTGCTTGCATTCCTTGCCCACCACTTTACTTTGTCATCTTCTGTTTGTACTTGAACACCATCTGATAGAGCCAGGTAATTTGGAAGTTCTTGACTTAATAATTGCATCATCCAAGAATGGAAATTTACGAAGTAGTTCTAAAGACCCTATGGTAGGTTGGAGTCGATGAACTTGTACTGGACAGCACAAGCATGCACCTCGAAATGCTCGCATAATATCATAGAACTCAATGTTGACTTTGTTCAAGTAGTATTGGAAGCCAGGTTTGATGCAAGACTTCACTCTTTCAAGCAGTTGGTTGAAAATAACCTGGTTGCCATTTGCTCTTTCACGTGACAGTGCAGTACTACAACTAGCCTGCATGGCAGGCCCTCAAATTTATGGGGGGCCTGATTTGCAGCGGGCAGGATTTTGGCGGGCTCCGGGAGAGGATTAAGGGCCTGCAGGAAAGCCCACCTTTCATGACTACACGCCGTTCAGATTCTGGACAGTGAATGCAATCACCTGATTGGTCAATACCAAGTCAGTGGAAAACCGTAGTATTTGTTGATTTCAATATTGTTGTTATCTAATCCTCGATCTATCTTGAACATCGATGGTGGCTATTTTTTCTTATTCAGCAGCAATACAAAAGATGATCTCACTGGCCAGTCATCAGGAAATAGCACAGGATAATTGCAAACAATTAACGTGCATGGATGTAAAATTGTAAATACTGATTCTGATGATGTACTATATAAAAGTATTAAGCTCAACATCGACAGTTTGAAAACATGCGAAGGGCGTTCATCACTATGGTCCAGCCACTTTTTGTTTGTCGGGTTTTGAGTCACAATATTCCCATTCGGATGACCTAAAAGCACTTTTAGTGATTTAAGCACAGTTAATTTAAGTGACGAACGCCCTTCACACGTTTTCAAACCGTCGATGTTGAGCTTACTTCGGTACATCGTCGGAATCAGTATTTACATCCACGTTGTCTGAAGTACCTTTGCTATTTCTTGATGACTGGCCAGTGAGATCATCTTTTGTATTGCTGCTGAACAAGCACTGTACTTTTACGTGCAGATTTCGATTCAGTTATAGACATACTACCCGGAAAACATCGCGGAGAACAAACGCGATTTGATTCAGTTTGGTTGAATGGACTAGCGCCACGGTCAGCGTGTCAGGAATTAACAGTTTACGCTTTTCTGACATTTCTACATCTTTGGGCTGGTAATGGTGTTGAAACTTCTCGTGTAGTACTGTAGTGTATTAACAAAAGCCTACTTTCTCACATATATTAAATCTGAGAGCACAATTTCTTTCTGATGGTTTTTTGTGATGGATCATGAACAATTTTACTAAAATTGCCAAATTGCTGTTTAATTTAAAACAACATTTACAAAATCTGCAATATTGTATTAAATTGTATTATAGTTTTGAGCGGTATTGAGTTTAATTCGCAATATTGTTTGATTGACATGTTTACGTGCAAGCGAATATTTTTAGAAACAATTAATTATGTTATGACTGGGCGTGTAGTCATGAAAGGCGGGGCTTTCCTGCAGGCCCTTAATCCTCCCCCGGAGCCCGCCAAAATCCTGCCCGCTGCAAATCAGGCCCCCCATAAATTTGAGGGCCTGCCACGCAAGCTATACTACAACTGGGAGAAGCGCCCAATTGCACTGTTTGAACCAAAGCTGTCAAGTGCTGATAGCAGGTAAATATCAAAGGACCATCCCCTTCGAGATTGTATGTTGTTGTAACAAAGCTTCTTCCACCATCAATTAGAGCTGCAATTTCAAGCTTTAAATCCGCAACATCTTCAGGACTGTCGAAAATTTCCAGCAAATGAGCACGTAATGCAGGAGCAAGATCTTCAATTCCTCTGATGAAAGGCTCCACATCCCCAAAATAGTCATCGATCTGTGATGATGGCTTGGTTTGCTGTGGAATGAAGTTTGTGGACAATGAATACGTCATTTGCGGTCCTTGGAAATCTGTGGTCACACTTGAACAGCTCTCGGCAAGTTTTGTCTATGACACCCTGTCTCACCAACATCGTAAGCAACATTGATGCATTGAAAAGTATGCGAATTGGGGTCTTCCAGTCGATTGGTCAAATGTTTGGTTGTCCCTTCTTCTCTGGCGTTTTTCATAAGACCTATTTGGGATACTTCCTGGCTGATTGCGCATGGTATTCTTCTCACCGCCAATCGTTTGCTGCGCTTTGGAATGCATGTTGACCCGTTGTGTCACTGTGGCCAAACAGAGTCCCTCATCCACCTTTTTACTGACTGTTCATTTGCTATTCAACTTATTGATTGGTATTTTTCTGTCTATAAACGTTTCCGACCACAGTCCTAACGTCCTTCTAAATGTGATCTTCTTGTTGGTTATGGCAAGAATCTAAAGGTACCTCCCGTATTTCCATGTTTGTTGGGAATTATTCGCCACCACATTTGGTTAACCAGGAATAAAGCCAGGTTTGATAAGGTGATACTGCATTACTCTAGGGTCCTATCGCATGTCGAGTCTGCCTTACGGTGTGTGATCCGTGTTCAGCAGCATCATTGTTTGCTGGCCAATTTATCCGATTTCTGGTTGGCGAGTGGTGGTGTTGGCAGTTTGTCTGCTGGGGACATTGTTGTTTTTGCGGCGGAGTTTCACAATTAATGTGTCTAAATGTTTCTCGGAGGCGTGGTGGTCGCCTTCATTGGTTGCTACTGCTGTTGACTTTTGAGATGTGTTGGTATCTCTCTGGGCACGGGATCGCCTTCATTGGTGTTGTCTTCGTTGTCCTTTGAGTTGTGTTAGTACTCTTGTCTGTCAATGTTTTCAAACTTCGGCCTTTTTGGCTGTTGTTTATGATGTTTTTATTGTGTTATTTTGTAAATATGTCATGTGGCTTGTAATGTCGTTTTGTTTTGTTTTTTGTGTTGTTTGTGTTTTAAAGGTGCAGTGGTCTCCTTTATTGGTGTACTGCTGTGGCCTCCTTTTTGAATTAATGTTGGCCTGTGGTTTGTTCGGACTTTTGTTTGGATAGGTTGCACAGGTATCTGGTAGACTCGGCGGATTGTTCATGATGATTCAAACTCAGTTAACATCATTCCCGTCCATCCACTATCATAGGATTAGGGATCCCTGGGCATGACGATGCTCAGCATCCGATTGTTCAGGCCATTCATGTTTGTCTCATGACACAGGGAGAGGGTCGTACTCTCTGTTGGTTTGCTTGCTGTGTAGCAACCCCCTGGGTGCGGCGATTTCACAGGCTCCGGTTCCATTGCACCGTCGGGACCAGATCAGCAATGATCAAGGCCTTTCGTTGTTCAACTCAAAATAAAACTAAACGCTTGCTTTGAGGGAAATTAGTGATTAAATGACCCTGCAAACATCAGGAGTTTTAGTTTAGTAAAAGTTCCTCAGGCTATGTCCTCTGGACTTTTACTAAACCTCCTCGGTTTGTGTGGACATTTAATCACTAATTTCCCTCAAAGCATGCGTTTACTTATAAAAATTATTACTCTGTGTATTAAATATGCGGTGCAATAGTCTCTCTTACAGCCCTTCTTTGAATAATATTTGTGTCATCATGTACCCTCCACATGAGCTCATGTGGAAGGAGGATTAAAATCACAACACAAAGAGCAGCTGCAAGGGGGACTACTTGAGCAATGGTCAATCGCCTGAGACTCAGTGATTATGGTGAATATTCACCTTGACTTCGTCTCGGTGAATATTAAGGGTTATTAACCGAGAGTGAGATTTGTACGGGATAGTATTTGCCTGAGGTTTTCGTACAGAACGAGCGACGAAGGAGCGAGGTCTGTGCGGATAAACTGAAGGCAAATACTTTCCCGTACAGACCGAGCAAAACAAGGTTAATAACCTTTAATTTAACCGGAGAAAACCGGATTTTCTTGAAATTTCCTACCTCTACGTCAGCTGTTGCTACAATCCTGGCAAAAATAATGTGGACACCTAACTTTTCTAACGCTAATATTAACATTGAGACATTCTTTTATGAAACTTGTCGCCCCCTGCCCCCTATTCAATGTTGTTTCTCGCATTTAAATTTTAAAGTTTCATTTACCAACATTGAATTGGGGGTAGGAGGGGGGAGAAATTTTCTGGGGATTAACTCTGTAGAAATACTTCTATTTTTGTTTGATGCACGCGGTGTCCACAATAATTTTTGCCAGGATTGTCTGAAATTATCACATATTCCAAACCATCCGATTTCGTGAATTTAAGGCTTGATCCAATGATAAAATAGGCTTGTTTGTTTAGCAAAAGGGGAAAACAATTAGTAAATCAGGTTATACTTATTTTTTTACTTTCCGATCTATCTTAAGTGTCACCTATCAAATTACATGTCAAGTGGCTTTTTACGTATTATCTGGATTTATGCAACTACAACTTAGTCTGCAACTCTACAAAGGCAAAGTAATATCTTCGTATGACAAATTATTGAACATCGTAGAGAACGACGATGTCTTGGTACTTAGTCAAATCTGAATGCAAAATTTCCAGCCAAAAAATGCGAGGTTTGTTTACCTCATAACTTACAGCCAAGCAGATCTATGTTTAGTTCCTGAGTGTGAATGATTTGCATTGTTGGTAATACATGCATTTCAAAATGCAGATCATTTGTTAACCTGCAACATTTTGCAATGGGTACGTTTGGAGCACGTAGCATCATATTCCTGTGTATTCATACAATATAACTGTATAAAACTGTATAAATGTGTAAGTAATGTTATTTTGAAAGTTTAGTAAATTGATACGGTACACGGTTGTGAGCGTAACCAAATTCACACTAAATATAACAGACCATAGCGATATGTTAGTGTATACGCATCCGAAGCGCTCACTATTTTCAGATTTTTTATAACAAACGCAGCCCAACAGCGACTGTAGAGCGCCTTTAATATACCAGTGACGTCACACGGTACACGGCTGTGTAGCGTAGAGTAAAGAATACGCAGCTTAAATATTTTTATCACTACGCTACACAGCCGTGAACCGTGTGACGTCACTGCTAGATTAAAGGCGCTCTATACAGTCGCTGTTGGGCTGCGTTTGTTATAAAAAATCTGAAAATAGTGAGCGCTTCGGATGTGTATATACTAAAATAACCCAATAGTCTGTTATATTTGATGTGAATTTGCATATGCGCATAAAGCGCTTTTGTTGAAAACTCGTCTTACTGCGCCTGCATAATTAGCTCGGCAAAGCATATATCATTGCCATTAGCTCGTCACTCACAAAATTACAAATATGCTTTAAAAAAAACTTAAACTAGTTTAAACAATCTGTTTGTTATTCTAAAGCAATGGCAACATCAAAAATGTATAGTAAAAGGCCTGCTTTAGGTGAAAATTATGGATTTGTTTTTTAGGTTATTTTCAGACAATCCTGGCAAAAATTATGTGGACACCTAACTTTTCTAACGCTAATATTAACATTGAGACGTTCTTTTATGAAACTTGTCGCCCCCTGCCGCCTATTCAATGTTGTTTCTCGCATTTAAATTTTAAAGTTTCAGTTACCAACATTGAATTGGGGGTAGAAGGGGGGAGAAATTTTCTGGGGATTAACTCTGTAGAAATACTTCTATTTTTGTTTGATGCACGCAGTGTCCACAATAATTTTTGCCAGGATTGTAGGCCTTTGTAAACTTTTGAAGCTTTATCTAACTTGTGAATTCCACTAAGCTTTTGCAATAAAGTTTGTTGTTGTTTTTATTTGGAGTTTGCTCGTCCATTTGTTGCTGCAAATCTATATCAAACTTTTCATTTTCACATTGTGCTGAGTTTCTTATTCACTTAAATTCACTTACGGATATTTCTTTAAAGATTTTTGGCTTCTTTATGCGAAGAGTCGAAGGCAATAGCAAAAACTGTGAGTTGTATTTGGCTTTTGTCAGTTGATTCAGTTTTATACTGTTTGAAATTTGTTCCTCGACCTTGCACTTTTGTTCAAAACAATTTTAAGAACATTTTGTTCCAAGTTTTGATTGGCTGATCAAAGCGATTAACGCGAGCGAACAATTTTTTTCGACTTTCGGCGTCTTGTTGTCTATTTTGTATACTTGTTGGCTTTCCAAAGTCATTGTTTGTTTTACAATATCTAAAATTGGGAGTCTTACTGCTTGTTTTCAAACTATATAATAGAAGAAAAGAAGGAGAAAAAGCGAGAGTATATATACTTAACATCTAAACATGACACTGGTGTGCGTAAATATATTTATTTATTTATTTATTTAACTTTGCCAATAAACATTAAAACACAGAAAAAACATATATGGACAATGGCAGGGAACACGCTACAGCTTACGCCAATTACAGCGGCCCTTACATATAAGATACGACATCACAAACATTAAACTATTGTCTAATAACAACACGATACTTCACAGGACAGATTACGGGACTTGTTACAGGACAAACATATTGATTTCCATGTTCTTGGATCATCCACGTCGTAGACAGTTTGTAATGCTACTTTATAGTACATGAAAAGTCCATTTTTTAACTGACTAAGGCTGGTGTTATTGCCTGTCAAGTTCTTTGGCAGTACATTCCACATTCTGGTACATCTATTTAAATAGGACTTTTGGAATGTGGTTGTCTTGCA
>CACRXK020008012.1:0-21591 GCA_902702795.2 Paramuricea clavata
GTAAACATTGCGCACTAACTTTAGAGCGTTACATCATTTATGGATCACGTAATTTTCCAAAAATAACTTCAGCATAAAAGCATAAAAGTTCAGCATAAAAGCATAAAAGTTCAGCATAAAAGTGATTGAGGAGCCAGTCATGCGTATCTACTATTGAATGTTTTGTACGTAAACTGATATAAATTGGTAAACTCCGCACAAAATGAATTCTGCTGGTGGCGGAGGGGGCCGAGATCGCGACAAGGGACGTAAATATCAGTCAGGCTCAGGAAAACGTAAGGCGAAAGAAGAGCGAGCAGCAAGGGAAAAAAAAGTTCTGTCTAAAATGCCAAAAATTTCTGAAATGCTTTCCGCTACTAAAACAAGTAACAGTGCGGTTCTCGAGACAGTGGACATTGTCGGCGGTACTCATTTGGCAGATAATTTGAATCCTGAAATCTTTAAGGAATTGGAACACAAAACACATTATGTTGATACTACTACTGAAGTTGCAGCTGAATGTAAATCGGTTTGCGACGATGACCATATTGATATACAACCAACCTTAACAGTCCTTCATACTTATACCTGACTTGGGCTTGTGGCCTACCCTTGTTTCTGAAAATATGAGAGAATACTAAAGGAAGCTTGTAGTGAATGGCAGAATCTGGACGCCGACTTCAGTGCAACGTCTACAAGATTTGAAGGAGAGAAGTATAATCGACAATGCCAGAAAAGTTTATTCACGTTCGCACACTCGTGTACAAAACAGCAGTATCCGCGTAACTGGCTTTGTTTTTCACCGTCTATGCTAGCCATCTACTGCTTCCCATGTAAAGTGATGACAGACGTTGAATTGTTTGGAAAACTGGGATGCAAAGATTGGAAACGTGCTACCCAAGCAATTTCACGCCATGAAAAAAGCGCCGGACATAGAAATACTATAGTTCAACTTTTACTGCGCAGCGACGCAGGCAATCGTGTTGATGCCGCATTGATTCGGCAAGAACAGGCAGAACGTGATTATTGGCGTTCTGTTTTAGAGCGTGTAGCAGAGACTATCCGCCACCTTTCAGTGCGAGGCTTAGCTTTTCGTGGTACAAATGAGAGATAATTGGTTCCGTCGACAACGGTAACTTCCTTGGCACACTGGAGCTGCTGGCCAAATTCGATCCATTTATGGCTCAGCATATCAATCAGAAAGCTAACAAGGGCCAAGGACATACATCGTATCTTTCCAATACGGTTTGCGAGGAGTTCGTCCATTTAATGGCCAAGCGAGTTCTTCAAAATATTTTAGACGAACTGAAAGCATCCAAGTATTTCTCTGTTTCGGTTGATTCGGCCACCCCAGATATCTCTCATGTTGACCAACTCACTTGCATTCTCCGGTACGTTCTGCCATCGGGTCCTGTGGAACGCTTTGTGGCTTTCTTAGATATGCAGGGCCATACTGGGAAAGTGTTGGCGGAAAGTTTACTTGGCTTTTTAACAAGACATGATGTGAACATTGCTGATTGTCGGGGTCAATCATATGATAATGCCAGCAACATGAGTGGAAAATATGACGGTATGCATCAAGCTGTTATTCACCAAAAGTGCCCACTTGCCGAGTATGTGCCTTGCGCCGCACATTCTCAATTTAGTCGGCCAATCAGCAGTAAGTTGCTGTCTGGAATCTGTCGGATTTTTTGGCTTTGTTCAAGGTTTATATATTCTTTCCTCGTCGCTTCAACACACCGTTGGAAAGTAGTCCATAATCGGCTGAAGAAAAAAGGCTTGCCCACAGTCAAACGTCTGTCAGACACTCGTTTGTCAGCGCATGTCGCCGCTGTTAAAGCCGTGGTCAAGGGCTACGGAGAAATCAAAGCTGGATTGAAAGAGATTGCTGCAGACCCAGAGCAGAAAGGAGACACTCGAAAAGAAGTTCTTAATCACGCTTCCAATATAGATCGTTTGGAGACTGGCATACTTACGCTGGTATGGCACCGTATCTTGAAGCGTAACAGTAACAGCCAATTGCTTCAATCCTCGGATCAAGACATTAACTCGGCTGCTGCTATTTATGAATCCCTGGAAGAGTACGTGAAAAATATGAGACCAAAATTTGAGCAGTTCGAGGCTGAAGGAAAATTGCTCAGTGGATGCGAACATTACGAAGACGAAATGAAACGAAATCGCCAGCGGAATCGTCGTTATGATGAACCAGGATCAGCTCCGGAAGTAGAACTTACACCTGCTGATAAGTTTCGAACGGCAACGTTTTTGGTTATTATCGATAATTTGGTTGCTGAGTTGAAGAAACTTAAGGAAGCATACGCCACTGTTGCGTCAAGGTTTGGATTTTTGAGAACTATGAAGGAGCTACCTGACGACAAACTGACACTGAGTGCAAATCAGCTTTGTAAAATTTACCCAGGTGACCTTGAGCCGAGTCTTTCAGACGAGCTATTACAGTTCTCTGCCTTCCTGAAAACCGAGCTTGCCGAGAGATACTTGGATTCGTCAAGCTCTGTAGAAGCACCAGTCCTTTCTGAATCCCTTCCTCGCCCGCACCATCTGAGGATTCTTCAGCGCCATCTTCACCAGTTACTACAACTCCAAGTGATGATGAAGATATGTCATTCAGAAAAACGTCTGCGCATGCGTCAACCTTACCTGTAATAGTATTGCGAACTTGATGAGATGCTGTTCCGAACGTTTCCGAAGGCTCAAAATGGCGGTAAAAAGGAGTGACTTCATTGTGCGTCTTTACAGCCAGATTTCGGGCGCAAAAATAAACATGTCATTCAAAAAACTAGGAATAAATACAGCCAGAAGGTTCAAGAAATTGTATTGTACAAGAACATGAACTAAAGGTGATTGTTGACAAATTTATCGTCTGAAACATTTTGTTTATCAACTAAGCAACGACAATTTCCGAATTTTCGTTTGAAATACATTTTTTTAAAAAAAACTGTGTCGCCAAATATAAAAAATTTTCGTGTTCACAATAATTAAACTTTAGGATTTATTCTACAATTTGAGTGGGTTAAGAAGCTTAACTTTTCGAGAGTTTTCTTAACTTTTTAGTTTGAATTTTTGTTTTGAATAATTTTGCAAAAATTTTCGAAGTCGTGTCCGTTAAAATCAACAATTTTTTTATATATCGAATTTATATTTCATACAATTGTTCCTGTGCATCGCTGTCTTTGACTTTGTATTTCTGTCCTTGTCGGGCTATAAGATGTCATTTTGACAGCTTAACAGGATTTATTTGGCATTAATACATCTCCAAATTCATTGTTCTTGTCGTTGAATCCTCAATGCAGTAAAATATCAGTTTTAAAAGAACGTAAACATATTCATACTGGTTAAAATAAATAGCAGCTTTGGCTTTTTTAGTAAAATTCTTGAATTTTTCTCAAAACTTAGGGTTATTTATGGATAATTTGGGTAAAAATTAGCAGGAGCCTTATGGATAATTTGGGCTCATTAGTATTCTATTTTGTGGCTATCAATCGGAGAAAAATGTGAGCCGAAACCTATACTCGCCAGGGCACAGGTGCCCCAGCGAGTAATAATAAATAAAAAATTTCAAATACCAAGTTAATTTCAAATACCAAGTCTCTAATTTTGTCTCAGACTTTAGAGTTGCTATATGGAAAGCGAACGCCACGTCGCTATATGATTTATGCTTAAAACGAAGTAAATTTCCAGGTTATAGTCTATAAGGCAAAAATTTGAGGCCCCGCGCGAAGAAAATGCCACAGGCCTCGAGTTGTGTAAACGCGGCCCTGACTGCATGACTCAGTGACAGCAAGCTTTTTTATTCTGTTATGGATGCAACACTTTCTTGTATTGATCATAATTCTGTTTTATGAGATTGTATCTCAGTGGATTGTATGCCTGGATAATACACGTGGGACCGTTTCGTTTCGGTCATCGTATTGTTTATAATAGTGACATGATGACAAAATTATGAGTGATCAAAGTAGAAACAAATATAAATATATCCTATGTATATATAGTTCATAGAAAAAGTAATATAAAGTGGTTTATAGATAAAACGGTATCTAATGTGGGGACGAAACGTAAAGGGGACGAAACGGAGAGGGGGCGAAACAACAAGGGGACGAAACGACCATAAAACAGTATTAAGATACATGGAGAATCTATGAATAAACCAGCAGAACAGGATCATTATTTTTTTTTTTTAATTTAAAAATTCGCCCTATTTACATAATTAAGATAGAATATACAGTATAACGTCAGTTGAATACTAGAGCTAGGAGCCTTTAAGAAACTTTAAGAAGTTTTTAGTGCAAGGCCCCTATTACAGCAAATATTAAATTCAAACGATAGCTATATGTCAGTTAATATATAGTACATAAAATTTAAAAAAAAGTTGTGATATAGTTTTACAATAATATAGATATACAACAAATACGAAGTTATAGGAGTGCATGATGATGGAAGCATTGTTTTAGACGTCCATGAATAATATAATGCTGTATTATTATTCTTGTATTTGAAGGAAATTTATAATGAGGCCTACCAATAAATGCTCTAGAGTTAAGAGTTAATATAGGACGATATAGATGCCTATCAATGTACAGTTTGTCACGAGCCAATCTCACATGCTTACCCGCTTGTCTCGCTTCCTTCATGATGGCGTACAATTTTTTCGTGTTTCTCAAAACATCTTTTGTCCTGAAAATAATTGAATTTCACGACAATTGGTCGTGGTTTGTTGGTGGTCTGCTGTCGCTGTTGACCACTTTGCGTATTTCGGCGCTTCGGACCCAATCGGTGGATCTATCGATCTTTACCTTGTTGCGCGCATCGGGAATCTCCAGACTCCAGTTTATCTTCCAATAATTAACGCCAGAATGATCTCCGTCGTGTCTTCTTTTTCCTCTCCTGTGGGTTCCTCAATGTTGAAGAACAACAGATTATCACGCATCGATCTCGCTTTGAGATCAATCACGCTATTGTTGAGCCTCGTGTTTTCGTTTTCAAGCATTTGCACTTTGCTTTTCAATTCTTCAGCAGACTCTTTGTGTGCGGTGCCACCTTTCTCTAATTCTTCTACTTCGGCGTGTACAAAATTTAAAGAGTCTTTACGCCTTGGAGTTCATTTTCGAACGATTGTAACTTTTCTTCTATGATATCGAGCTTGTCTAGCTTCTTCATTTGGGTCATCGTGACTTCCATCATGCTGTGTAAATCTTCCATCGTTTTTTCATTACATTTTTTTTTCAACTTTCTTTACCGGGGTGTTTGAAAGTCTTTGATTTTTAGACTTAACTGACTTGGAGGGCGAACTTAAACATGAATTATTAATTTCGTGCGCGGTGCACTTGATTGCATGCATGTCTGTCGGTTGCCATGTCCGGATATTATAAGTAAGAAAACAAAAAATGAACTATGAAATCAACAAACTTAACAAAAAAGTTATTATGTACTAATACTATAAATTGATACCAACCACATACAAACAGAATACTGAAATAATGAAGTTTACTGTTCCATCAGGCATTTTACTTTATATGGAATAACGTAAATTTTGACCCCTGAGTTTTATTGTTTATGCAATCCAGAATTATTTACTGTTTAAAGGTAACCTAGTTTGTTTACACATGCATGACACTACAGATCTATCAGTTTCTATGAGTGAATTATAATTAGAGGACTGGACACTATCAAACTGGGCACTTAACACTGCATTAGAACTTTTTCTCTTATTAACCATTTTAAAACAATTTTATGTTTTACATTCTGTAATAATTATTACAGTATGTAATTGCTTTTCAATGGTGCATTTTGTTTGTGAGTGAACAGGTATACTAGGTGTTGAATTGAATTGAATGTACAGTACAATGTACAGAAAGTGTAGCTAAATGTTTACCACTGCACTGTTTTTAGACACCCTGTCTAAAAAAAAAACGCTATGGAAATTCAACAGGCTGTCGTGCATCATAAACTTAGCTAAACAATTCAATTTTTACACAGGATGAAAGAGCTGTTATTTAGCTTTTCTATGATACCTTTTTTAAATCGTAACGATGATCGGAAATGGCCACATACTCGTCAAATTAAAATTGCCGATCGAAATCACATTCTTCCACCATTGGGAATTGAAATACATTAATTATGCAAAGTTAGTCATTCCAAAAGCAACGCGAGCCTGCTGCAAGCTATTTGTTTCGTAAAACGTTTTGATTATACTAATGTTCTCTGTTCAGGGGTTAATTGAACCGTGTATAATGAATGTTCTTATTGAGTTATTGTCTCACTAAGACGAAGATTGACGAGTTGAGCTCATTTTAGATCATTTAACATTCA
This sequence comes from Paramuricea clavata, assembly GCA_902702795.2. Lineage (NCBI taxonomy): Eukaryota > Metazoa > Cnidaria > Anthozoa > Malacalcyonacea > Plexauridae > Paramuricea > Paramuricea clavata. Next base: position 6,307 of record CACRXK020008012.1, read on the forward strand.
ATTTTAATTCCCTCTTGGGAATTGTCTATGTTTCGTTTTCCATGCAATTCCCAATGGTGGAAGAATGTGATTTCGACCGGCAATTTTTATTTGACGAGTATGTGGCCATTTCTCATCGTTATGATTTAAAAAGAGTATCATTGAAAAGCTATAAGTAACACTGTTCTTTCGTCGTATGTAAAAATTTAATTGTTTAGCCACGTTTATGATGCATGACAGCCTGTTGAATTTCCATAGCGTTTTTTTAGACACCCTGTATAACTCTTTTCCAAACAGGTAAAAGGAATAGGATCAAATAACAAGTTTGATCTTCTTACTTTTCTATCTAGTTTTCATTCATTATACCATTTTGCATTTTGGAAATTGTTTTGTTTTTTACACCATCCATAAGAAAGGTATGCACTATTTTTCTTGTTTAATTTTATTATGAAACTATATAGAGCTAGAACGACTGACATTCATGTGAAAGACAAAGTGAAGTTCAAACTAAGACATTTCTAAACCAAAAGACATTTCTAAATAATACTCTCTATATGCTGTGTCTTTTCAAGCCCCAGTAGCAAAGATTCCTTTTTTATGCTTATGTCCATCACTGATTTGGTACCAATACATGCAATGCTAGGAAGTATGTATGCCAGAATATCAATTAGAATCTGCCTTGTCCCCAGGCATCTATAATGAACTACAACAAATAAACTAATTCATTGGGTGAGAAGCAGCACAATCTTCAGTGGTCAGAGCACTGTGCTAGATCTATGGAGTACCTATGATTGCATTTTTGGCGGCTGCTAATGGTAATCTCACAGAATGCTTCAACTTGTATATTTTTAGGCTATTTTTGGGTTGATATTAAATCTGAGCACAAATAACTTATGATTACATGAATTTCTTAAGTAACAAGTTCGGCTATATGTTGTCTGCCATGACATTTATCTGCTAGGTGCTCGAGTATGTCTTTAATTCTGTTTCAAATCGACATTTCGTTGCAACTTTTCAGCAAACGTTTCCCCCAGTAACATAACCTAATGTGGAATAAGTTCCTCAATTATGTTGTTCATATTTTTCCAAGGTTACACCAGGGAAGCAAGTCAATATTTGGTTGTTGGCTTTAAAGCTATGTGGAGTGTCACCAAAAATCGTAGATGCAGCTAAAATAATAATTTTGGAAATTCTTGAATTTCTAACTGACCTTGCAATGTTTATATTTGTATTGGTTATTCTACAAAATGTGAAGGAACTTTACGTGCAGAATAATTTTATACCTAAATAATAATTCTGCTATTTTATTTTTTACTCTTGGACTGAAAGTTGGACAACATTTGACCCTTCTGATTTATTCTGAATGTTAGATTTTAGATTAAAGAATTCCGCCAAAGTTCATGATTTATACTTCTGCACTGACATGGTTTTATTTCTGTGATCTTGGAATGTGCGAGAAGCGCATGAAGCCTTCACAAGTATTTTACTCCTTGGAATTTCTATCTGCTCTGACGCTTTGCTCAAATAAAAACGAAAAATAAAAATATATTTCAAATTATTTTTGCCTTAACATACCCATATAACAAAGTGATGCAATCCATTCAACCCTACATTTTTATAAAATTAGCATCTCAATAATTTGTTTTCGTCATATAGTTGAGTCATGCCATTAGTTATCATAATTTGCCACATCGTGATAAGCGATCATCAAATTTCTTTACATTTGATTTAAATTAACCATAGTTAATAGAAAGATAAACTTTCTATTAACTATGAGTTAACACAAAGCCATGTATCTGGTATTTGTTCTATAAATTGATGCAACTTTAAATGTGGCACCAAAGTGAAAATCCATCACAAGCAATCCATGAAATCGTGCAGTGGCTTTATTCTGCTTTCTAGCTTGTTTCTGCTGCTTTTCTTGTAACTTGGATCAAGTGTTTTTAAAAACCACATCTGTGTTTCGTTTACATTGGATTCATCAATTTCAAAAACATTAAATAATTCATGAGCGAAAACATAAAAAAGAACGTGATTGTTGTATGACCGTTTCATACATACCTCGGCTAGTTCCGCCATCTTGAAAACATAAAAAACCTCGTGGTGGAGATTTCCAGTATCTTGAATGAGTATTGAGTAATTGATGATAAATACAATAAATACTAATAATAAAATTTAAATTGTTTGCCATTTTTTAGTTCCTGCGCATGCGCACACGTCTCTCCGCAAAAGTTGTTTTGGCGCTGTTTACAACATTAGAGAGTTTGGCAACCTAGAACAGCAATGGCAACGGGAAAAAATATAATTGCGTATATTGTTGTATTTGAGCCAAAGTATACGTTACTACACTTAATTTGCCACTTTAAGTATTCCCGTTTCTTTTAAACGTACCCTTAAGTAAATAGTCCGCGAATTCAAGTAAAACACCTCAAATAACATCGAACGAATTAGCTGTTGCCGTAGTCTGCATGCACCGTGAAAATGATGCAAATCACGTAGTAGTTTCAACAACTATACGGCATTGCACAACGCTTAAGACCATGCAGTTTACATTCGGCTTTTTTCTTTGAGGATTAATGCTATTGTTGATGACCATATTGCCGTTGCCTTTGCCTTTGCCGATGTATTTGCCAAACTCTCTATTGAACTCAGGGCCGTAGCTAGACACGATAATTTGGGGGGGGGGGGGGGGTGGGGTGTATATTCATATATTCATGTTTACATACCGTAAAAACAATCGCTTTCAAAAGAAATCCGTCGGGCAGAACACGAATTTATGAATGTGTACCCCCCCCCCCAATTATCGTTCTAGCTACGGCCCTGATTGAACTGGGGGAGAGGGGCTAATGAAATTTGTTTTGTCTATGTGCATTAACTTTGCAATATTGGCTGTGCAATTTCTGATCGTGATTTGTCACTTTCTGAATTCTAGGCCTTCTCTGAAATCTATAGGCCTTCAGAATTTGATCTATGGCTTTCGGAATTTTATGTAAAGCCTTCAGAATTTTATGTAAGAATTAGGAATTTTATGAAAGGGCCTTCGGAATTTTATATCTATAGCCCGCAAATATTGTGAGCTCTGTCTATTGCCAGAAGTCAAATCTAAGGGACCCTTAACGTAGTTTATAAAACTAAGGTATAATATTAAGTACTATGAATAATAGGAATCGCTTTATTACAAATTTTGCAGTTGAAAAACTGAATTGCATGGGTTTACAAATCTGAATCTATAATATATGTAGTATATGCATGCGAAATTGCCGGAACCAGTGAATGAATCTTACGAAATTGCCGGAACCAGTGAATGAATGAGTATTTTAGTTTTAATTTTTAAAATACAATACTGTCAATAGTAACTTAGAAAACGGTAAACATTTTGAAAAGTTTTTATTTGACGTTTCGACTAGATTTTAGTCATCATCAGGAATGATGAAAATTATTAACGGTTAGGTTTATAAGAGATATTGGCGTTATAGGCTTTACTACCGGCTATAATAAAACTGTTAGCCCTGTTGGTCTTGTGCTTAGCCTGAGGTATTGAAAGAGTGTTGTTGTTCCGTAAATAATATCCCGTATTGTGTATGAGAGGAACTGGGGAATACATTCTGTGGGATGTACGCCATGCTTGTTTAAATTTTATGCGTATGAAAGGTACTACATAAAATTCTAAAGGCCCTTACATAAAATTCTGATGGCCCTTACATAAAATTCCGAAGGCCCTTTCATGAAATTCCGAATTCTTTAATACTTACAAATTCTGAAGGCCTTACAGAGAATTCCGAAGGCTTTACACAAAAGGCCGAAAGCCTTATTAAATAGAATTCAGGAAGATTTACATAAAAAGCCAAAGGGCCAAGGCTGATTTTTATATTTATAGCATGTCCCCTATGCTATGGGCCACCGTACTATATAGAGAGCTTAAGCCGATATGGTAAATCTTGTACGCGGAATTTACTTTGTGGTTTGAATCAGGGCCGCCGAGAGGTTGGCGGGGGCCCGGGGCAAATTTTTTTTTAGGGGCCCCTATCTAAAAAAATTTTCCCGGAAAATTTTTTTTCCGGAGAACAACCTCCCCCCTCCCACCCCCCGTCGCCAAAAAATGTTCGGTCAGTGTACCATTTTAGGGGTAAAAAAAAATTTCCGGAGTACAAAATTTTTCCGGACGACTACGTTGCAATTGCTTTCGAGGGACTTTATCTCATTTTTTTATGCCAAAATTCGGTACTTAGCCCAAGAGAACAGATATCTTGTCCTTTGCGCGGAAATATTTAACACACAAAAAAGGCTGGGGCCCAACAAAAAATTTTCAGGGGCCCCCAGCAACAAGGGGCCCGGGGCAATTTGCCCCCCTTGCCCCCCTCTCTGCGGCCCTGGTTTGAATAAACGAAATATTAACTTTAAAGGAGTTGATTATAGTAACCCGAGTTGCATGGGATTCGAGTTACGATTCGATTCAGAATATTGTAATTTTTAAAATATGGGTCTTGTACAAAGAACAAGGTCATGCAAGTAAAACATTTGAGGTCGCAATCTTCAGATCAGTGGTCGCAATACGTAGTAGAAGACCGATTCTGATTGGCTTTTACTCCATAAATCACTGCAAAATGATTGGCTCCTGAAACAAAGCGAATGGATTCTCGCTTTGTCATAAGAGACTAACATAGATAAAAAGAGACTTTGTCATAAGAGACTAACATAGATATAGCATAGAGTAAACCTCAGTCACAGAACCTCAGTGGAGATGTAGAAACATGTTGGATTTGAAAGACAAAATAGAGCTATACGCGCCGTTTTTAAGCCATTATTGGCTTCATTTGTTGTCTGTGGGCATTTCGTTTGTCATAGCAAAGCTTATCAAAGGTTATATATCGAAAGCGGGGGCAGAGAAAGATAAAAGCAACACGATATCGATGGACGAAGCCATTGCGCAAGATTCAACCGAAGATTTGGGCTCTGATCTGTACGTTTTAGACGAAGGAAAACATATCCCGTACGAACACACAAACAGAATGTCTGAAACCGAAATGTTGAAACAAGCACAGGACTTTTACAATTTCATGAACAAACGTCGTTCAGTGAGGTTTATCAGCAAAGAACCGGTTCCATCCCTTGATGTTATAAAGACCATCGTCCACACAGCTGGTACAGCACCATCTGGAGCCCATATGCAACCATGGACTTTTGTTGTTGTTTCCGACGCGAAGGTAAACCTTACGGTGTTATCGTTAGTAGTATAAAATTGGCCTATTTGCATAAAATTATCAGTGCATGAGAAAGCGAATATACGAGGTACTGAGACATGACGTATCTATGGGGTAAATTGTGAATGAACAGTGCATGTCACCTATGTTTTTAACAGCTGATGGTAGCTGTGCATAAAGAGCCTACACAGAAGAAACGATAGTATAATAATATTACTAATATTATTATACTATCATTTCTTCTGTGTAGGCTCTTTATGCACAGCTACCATCAGCTGTTAAAAACATAGGTGACATGCACTGTTCATTCACATTTTACCCCATAGATACGTCATGTCTCAGTACCTCGTATATTCGCTTTCTCATGCACTGATAATTTTATGCAAATAGGCCAATTTCGGAAACAACTTCCGAGATGATTTTCCGACATAGACAACGGTGTAGTGGACTTGAACACAGCAAGGTAAATGATCTTATTGTGGTTTATTACAATCATGGTTTCAAGATAAGCAAATATCTTTAATTAAAAAGGAAAAAAAAACAAAATGCGTGATAGCGACTTCCAAATTACGGCAAAGAAATATTTCGAAAATGAGAACTTTAAAAATATTTTTAAATCTGCATTTTAGGCAGAAAGAACATGTGGAACTGTAAAATAAGTTAATTATTGTGCGCGCCATAAATATGTTCCGATTGCTTTCTACCTACTGTTTTCGTGATTTTGCTATTCACCTCCGAAATTTGACGTCCACTGCTCGAAACTTGAATGATGTTCATTGGCCGAAATATGATGTCCACTGACCGAAATTTGATAGTTCTGATGTCCATTGCCCACTGGTATATTCTCCTCTCAAAACACTCTTACTGTAAGCATTTTGATTGGTCGAAAACACCTCAGGGGGCGAAGGTCATACTTGAATAAAATTTTAATATAAACAAGAGAGAACATTGTGGACTGTGGTTGATAGGTAAATTGGTTTTCCGCATTTGACGTCATTATAAGAAAGTGTCGTAAATAAGCCTCCCTTTGAATTCAATACGATACTTCACTGGTATAGTAATGTAAAAAAATAAATTGGAAATACAAATTGGTTTGTTTTCTTTCCCGCTCACAATTCGCCTTCTTCCCAGAGTTACCCCCCCCCCCCCCCCCCCCCCATGGACTGTGACCAGAGGACTGTGACGTCACTATACGCCACATATACAACTATAACGCCACTGATCTCTATACTTACAGAACTAATAATTTTGCTCGGACATCAGCCATGGGACATCGGTTTTCCATTGGAAATCAATTGCCTTTCAACTCCAAATCATGGCATCGCTCTTGATATATTTTAGTTCTATTTGATATGTACAGAAAAAACCTATGCCGTTATGGCTATGACCGATACCATACGATAGCAAGCGAATAAAATGTTTTCAAATTTAATTGGTGGCAATCTCGTCAAAGCCAAAGGTTCAAAAATAATGAAATAATTCAAACTTTATTGTTGATCCTTTGACCAACTCGCATACAGAATGTTATGCAGGAACTCTTGAGTCTTGGTTTCCTCCTGTACTATTAAGTAACGCTGGACCAATGGGCAATATGGCAATGAAGGAAGTCCTTACTGGACCTTTAGGAAGAAGAGTTTAGAAGTTTACCTTTTTTTCAGAAAGCGGTATCAAATTCCCGTGCGTTATACAAGATGACTGAAAAACGGCAAACTTCGCAGGGCTATATTATCCGCATTTTACAACATTTCGCAACGAAACTTCGGAATATTACTAATTTTGTGATACTCTTTCAAGCTGTGATGAAATTTTCAGTCTAGACTTGTCTAGATCAAAATTTTGTTCATTAGCCTGGTAATAGGTCCATTGCTGACGTCATTAGAATTTTCCATTTTAGAAAAACAATGCGCTATAATCTATATCTCTCTCTATTTTGTCTGGTGACCTATGTTCAAATTTTCCATGCCATATTGCACCGCTAAAAACTTTCATTATACAGAAAATAAAAAAATTCTGTAATGCCAAAAACATTTTACCGAAGAGTACGACATTTTCGCATTTTCCAAAAAAATGGCATTCCAGAATTTTTTTATATTTTGCTAATTGTTAGTTTTTCTTCCAAGTAAAATAATACACGAAGAAAATGGGGTCACCATGCTTCTTTTCCAACTATGCGAGGCGATATGCCATTTTGGAGTGAATTTCATACACGAATATCGTCATAGCAACGAACTATCCTGTTACTAAAACCAATATAATTTGAAAGTAGAGATATCCAAATATATAAAACCCCCAATATAATATCTACTGAATAAATCCTAAAAATGCGTAGTTTGAACATGTCAAAGTGTTGAACACCTGAATTTTTGAAAAGTGTATCGAGCCACCTTAAGTGTTTTGTTTTTAATTTACTTTAGTGTTCAGAAAAAGGACGGCAAAATATTTCCAATTCTTACAAAGAGGGTGGGATAGGGTATTTTCGTGAGCCGTGCATGATCTCATATGCCGTGGTCAATATTTGTTGATTTGTGGTCAATATAATGCTTGATTTTAGTGTCGTGAAATGTGATTTGTGCTACAGCCGTGAGGCGGGATTGTCGATAAAAATGCTCCGTGAAATGAGAATTAAGGATGTCTGTTTGTTTATTTCGATCTATTTTATAATGGCCATAATGGGCATATACGCGATAATAATCATATATGATCGACCACACTCGATTGTACAAAAATATAATGTAGTTTTTAATTGCCAGGCAGAGAAGTGAGAGAACTTTCAAAACGTAGATATTTTTATCAGAGTCTATAGTTTTTAGTGAAATTGCTTTTCTATGACACGTGAATTGTGAAACAGTTTTTTTTTCGTTGTGAAACGTGATCCACGTTTGACAACCAAGATTTGGTTTCGTTGGTTATAAAAACTTTTGGTAAAGTGCCCAATGGAAAACCAGAGCATATTTAAATTAAGGTACAGCAATCAACAAAATCCACTAGGCAGTTTATTACTAATAGTTTCGTACTACAAAATGTGGCACTCTTCAGATAAATTGACTTAATGACTATAGACTAAAACTTACAAGGTTATATATGTATACATGCAAGTGGATATAACCTTGTAAGTTTTAGTCTATAGTCATTATAATAATAGGTCAATTTATACTTTTCTGCATTTGTGGATTAAAAATACCTTTTTGATGTTCGCGTTGAAATCGCATCTTTTTTGGAAAAGGTTACAAGAAAAACATTAATTGGCCATGTTGTTGTCTTTCAATCGCATTTTAAAGCTAAAAATTTCGAATTTATGCTGCATTCTTTATATTGTCAAGTGTAAAGTGCATATTCAAACTGTGAATGATTCTCTGGTGAAATATCGTATAATATACATCTTCTTACAGTTTCTGGCACCACTTTATGGAAATAGAAAATTGGTAAGTAACGTTTAGATTATCAGCGAAGGCAGTTTATACTGTAAAATGTTTAAGACCGAGTCTTCACTTTGAACTTTCAGCTTCGGCAATTTTCACTGTAAATCTTTAGTAAAATGTTTAATTAATTAAGACAGAGTCTGCACTTGGTCATTTTTCACTGTAAATCTTTAGTAAAATGTTTAAGACAGAGTCTGCACTTTCAGCTTGGGCATTGTTCACTGTAAATCTTTAATAAAATGTTGGAGACAGAGTCTACACTATCAGCTTGGGCATTGTTGACTGTAAATTTTTAGTAAAATGTTTGTGACAGAGTCTGCACTTGGGCATTGTTCACTGTAAATATTTAATAAAATGTTTGAGACAGAGTCTGCACTTTCAGCTTGGGCAGTTTCATAGTAAATATTTAGCAAAATGTTTGAGACAGAGTCTGCACTTTCATCTTGGGTGGTTTTCACTCTAAATTTTTAGTAATAACTAACTTCCTCTGATACATTCTGTGTATAAATCACTGGTGGTTAAAAAGTACAAGTTTGTTTAATTTCTTTCCAATTTTTTATCCAGATGAATTCTCAGTGGTCTTCTTTCCAAGATGATAAAATTTAACTTTGCAGTAACTCTTGATGTTCTTGATCAACTGAACAACATGATTTTCACCAACTGGTGAGTCAAAAAGATGGTGATCTAGCTCAGTAAAAAGACTGGGTATGGACAATGAAGAAGCCAGAACTTTATCCTTAGGAAATCTATAAAGGATGTTTATCAGACAAAGAAGCTGGAACTTTATCCTTAGGAAATCTGTAAAGGATGTTTATCATGTAATGCAAGTCTAGTTTCAATCTATAAAATAGTATACATGCATAATGTCCTGGGAAGTTTTCTTTTGAGTTTTGATTCTTCATCACTTGACCCTTCACTATCACTTCTTATACTTTATGAAAACTTAGGACCGACTTTTTTACATTTGGAACATTCGAAAGCACAACACTCAGTGGCGTGCTGGGTACTATTTTTCTGGAGGGGCCAGTGGGCTGTCACCCAATATGCGCCCCTATAGTGTTACAATTGAGAAACGAGGGCCGAAGGCACGAGCCGAGTGCCGCAGGTGCGAGGTTTGTCTAGGGGGGTCCGGGGGCATGCCCCCCAGGAAAATTTTTGAATTTAGAATCTCTGAAATGCCATTTCCTGGACTTTGGGGGAAGATGGTCAGGAAACGGCATTATAACGTGTCGAAATTTACAATTTGGTTAGAATTTAGTAGTAGTACTTAAATTATGCAATGCTAACTACTTCCAGCGTTTAATTTAATCCCAATTCTGTTCTCTACTGATCTACTGTCCTGAGCACATTTACAACTTAAAGCTCTTTTATACAATAACACACGCACCCCACGCATATGCATTTTAAGGTTTCCTTGTCTGGCTGCCAAAAGGGCATGTTTCAGCATTATTTCATTACTTACATTACTCATGCTTCTTGTGCAAACAACTAAATTGCGTACACAACTTTACATCAGTTAACACAACTTCAACTATCTAATTTGCGCCGCTCTCGTGATTCGTGAAGCATAATAAACGGCATATTTTAAGGGCATAATACCAGCAAAAAAGGGCATAATTCCCGTGATCGCTTCGATCGAAACCTGACCAATATTCCGGTAATGAAACGTTGCCTGTGATCACTGATCATGTTTCTATATGAACGATTTCGTGTGAGCTGTGAGGTAGCAAATACGGTTAGGCAAAATAGTCTGTAATTTAATATATGTCGCCTATGCGCATAGTCTTTTTTATACTGTAGCCTATAAACACGTCTTTTCTTGGCGGAAGTAACCATATTTTTTCGAGAATGTGTTTTTTCCCACCCACTTTCAAAATTCGGCGCCCCATTTTCATTTTTGCGCCCCCCAAGAATTGCCAGCTGGGGGGGCCGTGGCCCCCCGGCCTCCCCTGCCAGCACGCCACTGACAACACTGAGGACCTCTAACTTTTCCCATTGCTGTGAAATTTGCTGAGTTTAACTCAACTTAATTACAATTGGTGCCAAAATGGTAAAAACTCTGCCACAAGTCTCCAAAAATGTTTTTTAAATTGAACATGTTTTTTTAATTATATTTACAGTAACCACTAAACTCAAAGGGCTAAAATTGAGAGTTTATCATGTTTTTAATTCCTGAGAGTACTTGCAAATTTCGTTTATTTTTTAAGAAAAGTTTAATATTGTGCATTTGATACGAATCAAAGAATTGGAAAGCACTATTTATTACACATTGTCAAAAGTAGTATTTTATTATAACAATAGAATTATTCATACAATAATGAATGTAACTATATTTAAGATTATAAAATTTACTGTGCATCAAGCAGTTTATTTCACTGATCTTATACAATAATGCAAGAAATAATGTGTGTCATTACAAAACAGGTTTTCCCATATTAGCCTAAAGCAGTTCTAAAATACAAATTACTAATATTAAAACAGTGACCTATGACAGTAAATTGGCAGTTTGATTGCTTGAATTAAAAGCAAAAGGTCTTGTACTCACGGGACTCAATAGAAAGAAATATTTCTTAACATCAATTAAAGATAGTTTGAAGCATATTCATACCATTGGATTATCAACTATATTTACATAAAACAATAGCAATTACGTTACTATAGACACAGAGTAGAGACATACAGAGACGTAACTAGTGTACCCACTTTTTTTGTGCGCATGCTTGGCAAGTTACTAGATGCATGCATCTGATTGGATGACGACCTGATGACGACTCACTTTAAACTTGCTGAGCACGCGCAGTTGATCATTTTTCGCCCGATCGCCTGACAAAAAGTGGGTACATGATAACGTAATCTTCCGCAGTGTTTACAACAGTCAGTTACGTCTCTCTAGCTTCTAATAGATTTTGATCATGATGTGATTCCAATTTCCATGGAACTATAAAATAATACATGATATGTTGTATGTAAATAAATATACACATGCTAAGAAGTATTTAAAGAATAATTTTTGTTTTGGTTTATTCCATGTTTTATATTGACTAATTTTGCCATAATTGATAAACTGTGACTAAAATGTTTTTCAATGTTGCCGTCTTTCACAAATACATTTACAATTTTGCCATGAAGCAATGGCGATACTAGCTAAAAATTTCTTATTTGGAATTGGTGGACCTATATTTATATATGAATATGCATCAAAATCTTAATTCCACACACAACATGATATATTTAACAGCAAAATATTGAAAAATCGCAATGGTTTGTCCATAATTGTCATATGGCCGCCCTTCATACGGGTCGACAAATATTGATATTTTCAGAAAAAATAATTAAATTTTGCCTACCCGTTATTCACAAATTATGAAGCTTCAACAATCTGGCATCGTTGACAACAAGTTCCACACTGAAAAACCCAAAATTGACTGCATAAAAGAGGATTTATGGTCAACTTTGTCCATTTCCGCAATGGCATATTGCATTTTTTATCCGTACACCCCCTGTTGAGGACCTTGGAAATCCAGGGGATGCCTCTTGTATTTAACCCTGGAATTCCAGTGGGTGGGGGTCAAACCAACCTGGAATTCCAGTGGGTGGGGGTCAAACCAACCTGGAATTCCAGTGGGTGGGGGTCAAACCAACCTGGAATTCCAGTGGGTGGGGGTCGAAATAATCCTGGAATTCCAGTGGGTGGGGGTCAAAATAATAAGATTTACATGGAAATTCCGGGAAAGGGGATAAAATAATGATACCGGAACTGGAAATTCCAGGGGAGATCAACTTATTGACAGTGGAATTCCAGGGGAGATCAACTTATTGACAGTGGAATTCCAGAGTCATGCGGAAAAAAAAAGAATTTCCAAGGGTCATTGATTAAACACAATTGGAATTCCAGGTACCCCCTTCTACAAACCACATTTTTCCAGGGCTTCTGACAAAAAATTACTTGGAAATCCGGGGGGTAGGAGAATTTATGCAGTGTGTCCTCAACAGGGGGTGTACGGATAAAAAATGCAATAAGCCAATACAAAATATACAAATTATCACGCTCCGTGGGAACGACCAATATGGCCGCCTCGCGTAAAATGCGACTGCGATCAGGCTTCAATTTTCGCCCGGCTACAGGGTGGGATGCGCTATCTAGTGTATATGAGATATCTATGACTGAAATACGTAAAATTATTAAGAACAAAAATAAATTTATAGTAAAATAGGAACGCATCAACTGATCAAGGGAATCAACTCGCAAAAATGGCAACTCGCAAATTAAAGTGGCGGCTGTCGCCAGTTTTGCCAGAGCATTTGTTTTGCCCGAGCAAAATGATATAAATTGTGATTATTATTATTAAGGTAAAAAGTGAAATAAGAAAAATTGTTGAAGAAGAAGAGGAAGTTAATTATCGGAAACGAATGGGAAGTCGATGGGTGAATGATCTCAAAGCATTGAATACAAACTGGTGTAAAACATATCTGGAAGATGCGCCTTATTTGATTTTAGTATTTAAGCAAGTATATGGTATATCACCTGAAGGCAAACAACCTCATTATTATAATGAGATAAGCACATGTATTGCAGCTGGTATCCTAATGACTGCACTTCATCATGCTGGTCTGGTCACTGTCACTACAACACCATTAAACTGTGGACCCAGACTGCGTGTTTTATTGGAAAGACCAGTTAACGAGAAGCTGCTTCTACTTTTACCAGTTGGGTTTCCAACTGCAGATGCAACAGTTCCTGATTTGAAGAGAAAGTCTATTGATCAGATTATGGTTCATTTCTGAGAACAGTAAGCTAATCACATAATTGAAAGCCCAGGCTCTGCCAGCCTTTGCTCGCGCCAGGCCTAACCCTCCTTGCAATAAGGGAAGGAAGGAAAGATGGCGCGCAAAATCGCCTAAACTCGTCTGTGTCTGTAATATAGTAACTTAATTTGTTCATAATCCTTGTCATTGTAATTTTACTGTTAGCACCTGAAGTTTTCTTTAGTTAAGACATAATAATATATTTATATGATCGCCAGCTGGGCTGAGCGTGAAACTCGAGTAACCGCTTCTTTAACTTTTAAGTTGAAAATGTTCTCGAGTGAGTATTTCATAATTTCCAGTCTTAAATCCGTCTGACCGTGTAGCTCAGTTGGGGTTGCAAAACCCAGCCGTGGCAGATATTGAGGCAAACTGAAACATATTTATAAAATATTATTCAAGGAAAAAGTTAGGAAATTGGAAAAAAGCACAAGAACCAAGGAGAGAGAAAAGTGATGAACAATGAAACATGTAGAATTCTAGAATTATTAAAAAGCCTGCAAAAGGAGTGTACTCAGTACCCAGGCGTTTCAAAAGTACTTGTTATGGATAAGGATCTCGAAGGATCAATGTCATTTCAGCAGTAGGACTGATACCAATCCAACAAGAAATGGCTAAATACGCAAATCTGTTTAGGCTTGTTAGAAAAGCAGAACAGTAGAAGTTACCTATAACATACAACGACTACCTGAGAATTGTACAGGAAGTTGCTGCCTTTTTTGCTAATCTAGAGAACGAAGCTACAGTTAGAACCGGGGGATAAATACAAACGGCCCAGGCATGGTTATACCGCGAACGAGGCAATCTTTTGAAATGGTATATTAGACTCCCTCACCAGTCTACTAAACACGCTGATGGAGATTAACCATGAGGAATGGGCCAACAATTCAAGATTCGCTTCACAAGCCTGACAACATTAAGCGTAGAGCCTTTCTTTAAAGGTATGCGTTGCAGAATACGCATACAAGCGAGCAATCGGTGTGTTGAAGACAAGGGTGGGTAGTAGCGAAGTAGTTGTAGTTCGCTACTGTAGCGAACTACAATTTTCAAGTAGCCAGTAATTTTTGACTACTTTTTTAAAATAGTAGCTGTAGTTATAGCGAACTACATTTTGCCTAAAAGTAGCCAAGTAGTTGACTACTTTTCAAACAGCGAATCGCTATTCGCTACTTTTCAAAATTGTTAGCAACTTGATAGAATAGCATGATATTGAGACATGGTTTGCTTAAAATGAATACTCAATAGTCAATTTGCACTCCTGAACACTGTATTGCTTAGAAAAAAATGTTGTTTTGTGTTTATTGTTGCTACTCGTAAGTCGATTTGTTAAAAGTTACATTTCAGCCTGAGTTAGTAGATGCTCTAAATACAGTAAAACTAAAAAATATGGTGTAGCGAAATAGCGAAATAGTTCGCTACATTTTTTAAGCAGTAGCTGTAGTCGGTAGCGAACTACCTTTGTTCAAAAGTAGCGGTACTGTAGTTGGAGCTGACTACATATTTTTGAAGTAGCTGTAATTATAGCGAACTACAAAAATTTTGTAGTCAACCCACCCTTGGTTGAAGATAGCATTCTTTGGATTTGCCAGAGACACTTAAGACACTTCGCCGGCCCATATTCGTTTTATCCCGAGAAGATTATAAATGATTATAAATTTGTCTGGCAGGGCCAACAGACAATCTTCCACACAAAAAGGAGGTGGGGATGCCAAAGAAGACAAACGAAAAGAAACAGAGTGATGACAAATTTTATCCAAGAACATGGAAGAAGAGTTCGACGAACAAATGTTTGCTTATAAAGACTAAGGAATTAACAGACAGGTACCTTGCCGTGCACCTTGAGTATGCGTCCGCAAGTTATCTCAAATCCATCAGATATA
>CACRXK020008013.1:0-21588 GCA_902702795.2 Paramuricea clavata
TTGAATAGCCCGGCCTAATATTAAATTCGAAATTTGTGCTGCGCTCTTGTATCAAGCGAGTGAATTGCTAAGGATTACTTTTGAAGCAAAAGGTACCCTAATAAAATACTTGGTGGAGACGCGGGCTGGGGAGCCGCCAACAAAATCTTGGGGAGGAGCAGTATACCAACAATCCCCTCCCGACGTTATGTAATAATTTCATATACCGATAATTTATCATGCAATCCCTGAGTGCCTTCTAGTGTTCAAATATCTTGTCATAGCTGTCTCCTTGATAATTTTTATACCATGTTATAGCTTCGCAAGAAGCTGAATAGACGACGGGCCACGTAGTTCAAATGCAGGCTGCTGTGGTGCAGGTGCCTGTACAATGGGGAGTAGAACAGCCAGCTACGCAGGCTAAATGGGGAGCTGTGTAAATCCTCCTCCAGGACGAAAACGAGATGAGTAAGTTAGACAGGGGGGATTGAGAGGGATATACAACTACACACAAAAAAATCGCACAAATCAGTCAAACAACTTATTCGCAGCAGCCTTGTAGCAAGCTTCTTAAAAAGTTGTAACAAGGCTGTTATATTTTACTAAGTTGCTATCAAACATCTAAGTTGAATGTTTATGCATAACGTCTAAATGCGAAACATATACAACGACATAAACATCTAAGTTGAATGTTTATGCCGAACATATACAACGACATAAACATCTAAGTTGAATGTTTGTGCCGAACATATACAACGACATAAACATCTAAGTTGAATGTTTATGTCGAACATATACAACGACATAAACATCTAAGTTGAATGTTTATGCCGAACATATACAACGACATAAACATCTAAGTTGAATGTTTATGCCGAACATATATACAACGGCATAAACATCTAAGTTGAATGTTTATGCCGAACAAATACAACGGCATAAACATCTAAGTTGAATGTTTATGCCGAACAAATACAACGGCATAAACATCTAAGTTGAATGTTTATGCCGAACATATACAACGACATAAACATCTAAGTTGAATGTTTATGCCGAACATATTCAACGGCATAAACATCTAAGTTGAAAGGTTATGCCGTTGAAAGTCTTCGGCATAACTATTCAACTTGGATGTAAAACGGTTAGATTTGAACTCAGCGTGCTTGAAAATGTTATAGTTCGCGTAAAAATATTTCAGATCTAAGACATGCTAAATGAAAGCGAACGATATCGGGACGCAGCGGACGGCCTAGGTACGGAATGGTAAAGTGTATGATACTGTGTCATTGGATATGGTATTAGGTGTTGCATATACAGGAGTTTACTTACCTTTTTCTGTTCATTTCGTATCCTCTGCATTTCCTGAACTTTCTTCCTTACTTCGGCTTCCTTCTCAGCTTTGTTATAAGGCGCTGGTTTAGTTGGCTTCCGTGGCTTGGCTACCAAGGTCGCTTGTTCTTGGACGATCTTGTCTTTGTTGACGAGATCTTCTTGTCGTAATTGCACTTGTTTCTTGGCTTCGTTCGCTTCTTGCAGTTTGCGTTGCCGTTCCTTTTCAGCACGTTGTTGTTCTTGTTGTCTTTGCCTGTGAAGAAACAAAGTGTTTAGTGTGATGGAACTACGGATATGCCTGTGGGGGCAAGAAGACCTCAACATCGTATTAATGATAATACGAGGTACTTTGAACTAAGCTCAATTAACTAAAAATCTAGAATTATTGGTGCACGAAGTGGTTAGTACATGGGATGCTGTTTTTTAAAAAAAATGGTCAAATGCAAAGGGGGAACCACAGGAAATTTTTCAAAACTATTCAAAAACCGCCTCAACCTTAGTCCAAACTTTCTGATAATTGTCGAAAACCTCTCATCAAAAGAATTACTTTCGATCGATAAACTGTCAATTTTCAGAAAGACACATTTCCAGTCCCCCGGAAAGTATGTCACCTTGACTATTGAGCCTCGTTTTCGTGTTTGAGAAATTGGGCTTTAAATAAGCACACATCCATGAAAACGACGCCCTATTGCCAAGATGGCGTACTTTCCGCGCGGGCGTATTGTGATTACACCATGGTCTCTTACCGTTCTTGTTCTAATCGTTGTTGTTCCTGTCTCTGTCTCTCTTGTTCAAGTCTTTGTTGTTCTTGTAATTTTCTTCGGTTTTCTTCTTCGGCACGTTGTTCTTGCTGTTTTCTTTCAAGCTCTAGTCGTGTTTGTTCCTGGAGTGTGCGCTGTCTTTCTTCTTCCATTTTCTGTTCTTGTAGTTTTTGTCTACGCTCTTGTTCTTGACGTTGTCGTTCCCGCTCAAGACGCATTGCTACAGAAGATTGAATGTCATGTAATCTTTAATATAAAACGAAGCATTTGGTAGTGCTATTTGAACCAGTTCAATGTTGATGAGAGTTGGTGGTCAAACACAAGTTAGAGTTGCAACTCCCATCAATCTCTCATCCTCGTCAAGGGTGGATTTTCATTTATTTAAAAGGAGGGGTAGAAACTTCTCTGGTGGGGTGCAAGTAGCACCACTCAGTGAGCTTCGGCAGGGTTAAACGTTTGGGTTAAAGTCTTTCACGCAAAATAGGAAGAAGCAAAATTTTGGTGTGTTTGAACACTTTGTAAGAGGGGTTAGAGAGATTCTAAGGGGGGTTTAAGCCCCCAGTAAATACGCACAGACCAAGCCCCTCACCTTCCATTTCTCGTTCTTTCTGTTTTCTCTCCTCCTCTTCCTTCTTTCTTTTGTGTTCAGCTTCTCTCTTCAATTTCAATTCTTCTTCCTGTCTTTTCTTGCGTTCCTCCTCTTGTCTCTGTTTCATTGCTTGATATTCATTCTTCTTCACCTCCAGTGACTGTCGTAATGAACCATTCTCGTCCATTTGATTTTGAAGTTCTGCACGGATTTGCTGTTCACACGATTAAAGTAAGCGCGTCAATTTTAGCCCGACTATCAAACCCTGCTCTGATTATACTATTGTTCATGATACATTTAGTTTTATCTGTACTAAACATAAACTTTACTTTAATATAAAGCATGATACTCAGGCTACATCAACTTCATAGAAGTGGTGGACTGCTGAACTCAAACTAAACGAATATAACTGTATTGATACTAAATATTTCAATCAGTTGTAAACTGTTCTCCCTAGAGGTCCTTGCATTATATTATACTGCAGTTTCATGCCTTACCTTTAATTGATCATTCAATTGTATCATCATTTTTCTCTTAGTTTCCGATTCGCTTGTTAAATTACTTTTGTTGGACACTTGTCTTCGAATATCGCAGGTTGTATCTTCAATACTGGATAAAGCATTGCCATACGACTCGTCTGCAAGAGATTAAATGACTATAACTATCCCTGGTCCATTCTCGTGTGACAAATACAGTAGGTACAATACTCACCCATGATACTTGACTCGTGTTTGTTCAATTCTCTCTGCAACCTATCTTGTTCACTGCTAAGACCTGGTAACTGTTGTTTACAAAGCTAGAAAAAAAAACAAAGGATAGATACTAGCTTGCACAATAAAAATGCAATCTGATTCGTTAGTGTTCTCTAAGTGGACCCACTTACTGTAGATGCGCTGTAACAGTACTACGATTTAACTGTCTCAGCAAAAAAAGAAGGACCAGTTCTTACTTTTCTTTTGTTCTCTATATCAGCAATCTCAGCAATTTTTCTCTCGCGTGATTTAATCAAAGCATTGGTTGCTGCAATACAATCTGTGTAGAACTTCTTCTGCTTTCTGAGGTCTTCACGCAATGATTCCATTCTTTTCTCCTAAGAAATATTTCAAACATAGGGTATTTAAAAATGCCAACTACCTCCCCCTTGGCAGCCCTGCTGATAAGGGGTGTGGCCATACTTACCAAATTTTCTCTCTCTAAGACCATTTTATCTTTCCTAACTTGTAATCCTGTCACAATATCTTTTTCTAAACTTTTATGATTTAAAAGTTCTTCCTTCTTTCGTTTTTCCCATTCAAGTTGCCGTTGTCTTTCTGCTTCTATTTGAGCTTGCTGAAATGAACACAAAATAACATTCAATCAAAATAGACTACTCGTTTTCATAGTCTCCATTGTACTGTGTTCTCTATTTCAATATTAGAGAGCTTCAGATTTGACTTACAGTGCACTACCTCTCATCGGCTTCATATTATTCTGACACTGCATGGCGCAATTGAGTGGGATTTGAACTCACATCTTCAGGTATCATTGGTCTATTGCAGTGTCAGAATAATATGAAACTGATTTTTCATACCTCTGAGCATGGTTTTGAAATAGAATTTTCTCACCAGCTTAGTACAGTATGTGTTGGAGTGATTAATGAACCTTTAACCTTATAACTAAAATTTTGATCTAGACAAAAATTTCATCACAGCTTGAAAGAGCATCACAAAATTAGTAATATTCCAAAGTTTCGTTGAGAAATGTTGTAAAATGCGGATAATATAGCCTTGCAAAGATTGCCGTTTTTCAGTCATTTTGTATTACAAACGGGAGATTGATACCCCAATCGGGTGTTGGGGCATCAATTTCCCGTTTGTAATACAAAATTCTGAAAATTGCAAATTTCGCAGGGCTATATTACCCGCATTTTACAACATTTCGCAACGAAACTTTGGAATAGTACTTGTGATGCTCTTTCAAGCTGTGATGAAATTTTTGTCTAGACTTCTACAGTAGATCAAAATTTTAGTTATAAGGTTAAAGGTCCATTGGGTAAATTAAATACACAGGTCTGTTTATTGGTAGTGGCAAGTCAAAATCTGAACCATGCTCGTAAACATCTTATCTATTGTTTATTGTACGTACCAATCGTTGCTGTATCATTTTCTTTCTCAACGCTTCTTGTTCCCTCTCCATTTCTTCCTGTTGTTTACGTTGTTTCTCTATCTCAGCTTGCCTCTTCTGTTCTGCTTCTATCCTACATGATGATATGAACAGGGTCTGAAATTGACATTTTTTCTATCCAACTGGGATAGCAGGATTCAAAGTTTAGTATCCCCCTGAGAATCCAGTATCCCACTTCTGGATACCCGTTACCAAAAGTGTTATAACCTGTCCCATCCAAATTTCCATAATTCTCACAGTTACAAATTACAATAACAACAGGAGATTCAACAGTCAACAACTAGACAATTCATTAATACACAAAAATTCACATAATATGAGGAAAGGCTTGAGTGGCAAACTCATAGTAAATTCAAAAGCTATCAGGAGACTTTCAGAGGTGCTTAACACTTTCCTAATGTTTAAAATTTTCTTAGTATCCAGTTGAGGTACAAGTCATTCACAGTTTGGCATCCAAAAGCAAATTTTAGTATCCCGTGGATATTGGGATACTGCAAATTTCAGAGCCTGGTATGAAGCAGTTAGGACTAGGGTGAGGCAGTTAATCGAGATAAACCAGTCCAGTATTTAAACTTTCCAGTTTCCCCAACTGGTGTTAAGCCTGAAGCCTTACTTAGCACGCTGCCTTCTTTCTTCTTCTAATCTTTCTTTCCGTTCATGTTCTTCTTTCAGTTTCTTTCTCTGTTCCTCCACTTCTTGACGTCTTCTTTCCAGTTCTAATCTTCCCCGCTCAAAGTTTTGTTTACGTTTATCTTCGAATGTTTCTGAAAACACAAATCCCACACATCAAGAGATATGACTGCAATACCTTTTATCAATATGCATAAACATGCATATTGATAAAACCAGCATGTTGTTCTTAAGGTTTTGCTTTTACCTGATCTCAAGAAAGCCAGTTCATCATTGCCACTTGACGAGCTGACAGATCTCTGCCGTGTTATCTGACCTCCAGGCATACCCTCCAGGTTTTCAGACTCCATACTTTCAGACATAGTTTTCTTGAATTGCTGTGGTAGTAAGTTTGCAGGTAGCACAGGGGGGAGAGGCTTGCCGCTCTTAGCAGACTCTACAAGATGCATGCCAATTGCAAATTCCTCCATGCTCAGATGGCCATCTTTATCAACATCACTAAGATCCCTAGGGGAACGAGAACATTCTTATGAACCCATTAAAGCACAAGACTCTCTCCTTGCCAAGTGAAATTGTCTGGCATTAGACAGAGTAAAATAATAAAGTAGGGTGCTTTTGGATGCATTAATGCAGTTTAATGGTTTAACAAGACACATTCATTTGACAAATTCTTTGGTTAACCCATAAAACCACAATTCTCCCCTTGACAAGTAAAATTGTCTGGCGTTAGATGGAGTAAAATAACAAGCATGGTGCATTTGTGCACATTGCACCTTAATGAGTTAATGTGAAAGTTTGGGATATATCAGCTTTATGATCATAGTGGAACCTAATATTTATTAATGTTACAAAACATTTAATGCTTGAAACATCATAACAGTGCAGTATATGCCAAGTCTTACCAAATCTGTGCAAGAACTGGTGGAGGCAAGAGAGACTGTAGGAAGATCTTTCTGGCTTGTTCCCCTGAAACAAATGGACAAATGTCATGATTTGGTCAAAAATTAATTTTCTCGGCTTACAATACTAGGGAAAGAAATAAAATTGTGGTGAAAATGCAATTTAAATAAAACACTTAAAATCCAAAAATCTACCAACTGTTTTTGCAACTTACCAGTTAAAAACCCATTCTTCTCATAATCATTTGCTTTGAACAGTTGATTAAATTTGAGCCTCGAGTTTGGTGGGATAGCAGTAATAGTCGGTTCCCCGGACGGGCCAGCTTGAGGAGCCATGTTGGTAAATGAGCCGGTCCTAGCAGCTGGATGTTGTCTCATTGGTTGGCCCACCCCCGACATTGATGATACTGGCATTGACATGGGTGACATCGCTGGGTTAACCGAGGGCATTGGTGTTGTCATGGAGATTGACGACATGCCAAGACCATTGGATGTTGGCATCCCAAAACTTGGTGTAAAATTATGTGAAGAGGATATTGGAAGCCTTGACGTAGCCGGGGCAGCAGAGGCTTGCATTTGGTTGTTCACCGGGAGTAATGGTGGGGGGAAATTGGAGGCAAGTCCTACAGACCATCCTGTCACAGGCTGTGACTGCGGGCCAGTTGACATGGTCGATGACCATCCTGTGCTCTGATTGGCTGTTTGAGTATTGAAGCCATTCTCAATAGGGTTAAGTAGAGATGCGCCTGCATTGCCTCGTGATGAGGTCTTGAGACTGAGGGGGAGAGAGGTGGGGAGATTGATGCCTTTCAGTTTGCATTGAATCAGATGCATGGCAATGGAGAATTCTTGCTGGGTCATCTGACCATCCTTGTCCAAGTCTGACAGATTCCTAAATGAGAAAAGCATCTTCATTAAAGCCCTGGGCAAACTAGGAAACATTGTTGTGGAAACACTTGTGATTCTCGATGTTTCCTCAAATGTTTCC
Organism: Paramuricea clavata; assembly: GCA_902702795.2. Taxonomy (NCBI): domain Eukaryota; kingdom Metazoa; phylum Cnidaria; class Anthozoa; order Malacalcyonacea; family Plexauridae; genus Paramuricea; species Paramuricea clavata. The sequence continues at coordinate 7,342 of CACRXK020008013.1, forward strand.
CTGTTTGCCCACCCCTGGAAACATTGTTGCGGAAACAAAATTTGCTTCCCGAGAAGCAAAAATGTTTCCTAGCAAATTCAGAAACATTTGATGTTCCCTATGTTTATCACTATGTTTCCTAGTGTTTGCCCACTCTTGGAAACATGGCGAAACATTGGTAGGAAACAATGTTTCCGCAACAATGTTTCCTAGTTTGCCCAGGGCTTAAGTTTCAAGAAAATTATAAAATTTAAAAAAAATTTTTATAACTAAATTTTACTTCACTTACCATATTTGACCCAATGTAGCTGGTGGTAAATTTGAAGATAAAAAGACTTTCTTTGCTTGTTCACCTATATCAAAATAATTATACTTCTTTCAAGCAATCATGACTCGCATCTTATTAGTAACAAATTTAACATGTACCTGTTATCCGTCCATTTGATGGCTTGAGTGACAAAAATGCTGTCTCGTGTTTTTGCCTCTCATCTGCTGTTACAACCCACGTATTTCCTGTTTGTGGAGAATAAGAAATATATTAACCCATTGAGCCGCAATGCGCCCCAGTGCACCCTACTTATTTGTTTTTACTTGTCTAACGCCAGACGATTTTACTCATCAATGGGGAAGCTCTGAAGCTTAATGGTTAACCAACCAATATGCCATATAAATCATGTGTCAAACCTAACTTCGGAAAGGTAGTGGGCAATTCCAACTGTAGACTAAATTTTGATCTGGGCAACCTCAAACTCCATCACCACAGCTAGAAAGAGCATGTTAAAATTGGTATGGCGTAAAAAAATAATACCTGTGGTTCCGGTTTCATATTGTGAAAAAATTAGGGTCGGTAGGCCGGAAATAAAAATTTTTTTGAATATTTTTTTCATGTTTTTTTTTTGCTGGGCGATTTGCATTAGTCCCGACATCAATATTAACTAGCGATGCGTATTTCCTATGGACGAATTTAGGCAATTTGGTTCAATAATTAGTGTGACAACAGACGCCATTTTGGCACGCTGTATGAGCAGCCCGCAACCACCTGGAGAAAATAGGGTTGCACAGCAATCACGTTGAAAAAATAATAGGGTCGGCAGAAAAAAATAGGGTCGGTCGGAACCGGAACCACAGGTATTTTTTTTACGCCTAAAATTGCAAAGTTTGGCAGCGAAATGTTGTAAAATGAGGAAAATACAGCCCTGCAAAATTTGCAAATTTTGTATAACTTGCATTACGCGCGGGAAAATGCACCACATTTGGTCCGAAAATGGTGCATAATTTGCAAATTTCGCAGGGCTATATTTTCCACATCTTACAACATTTTGCAACCAAACTTTGCACTTTTACTAATTTTAATATGCTGTTTCCAGCTGTGATGATGGATATTTTTCTTCTTTTCTTCAAAATTTAGTCCATAGCTGGAATTGCCCATTGATTGGTCCAATGGGTCATTCCAGAAAAGGTCCACACTCCCCCAATGGAGGAAATTTCTAATGTCCGGAGAGAGGGGGGAAAATTTGTTTCTGATAATAGTAAGTGTATTAAAACGTACGGGGGTTAACTTCCAATTTCTTCTGTGGGGGAGATATGGATGTTTTCTGGAATGACTCAATCAAACAACTAAATTAATTGCTAAACACAAGCATTTGCTACTTTGGCCTGCAAGTATTAAATTCCAACCAAAGATTGCTTGAGTTTTTTCTGCAGCAAACATGTTGAAGGCTAGTCCAACAGTTTGCTCAAACATAACCCATATCAACAGTTGGGTACATTGGTTGGACTCATTTGAACATCATGGAAGACATTGGAAAGTATCTGAGCATGTCGTATTTAATTCAAAATTGCCTCCTATATTTTCCAATATCAATAGCTCAATGTTTGTCAAGATGTTAGACTGGTTTAACACCAATGCTCTCCCCTTCAAGAGGTAAATTGTCTGGCATTACAGAGAGTAATATAATAAAGTAGAATACATTAGGATGCAATGCAACTCATTGGGTTAACTGGACACACAGGCAGATAGTCTGATAACCCATTGAGCACTAGCATTCTCCCCTTGACAAGTACAATCATCTGGCATTAGACGGAGTAAATGAATAAAGTCACTACGATATGTAGCAGATAGAACAACATGAAAAATACAAAATATTCAGGTAGTATCTTGTACACACAGCTGCTGTTATTGTTGCTACCTAAACTGACTGAGTTTATGCCACAGAACTACATATTCATTTTAGTTTAAATATATTTGTTTTGAAAAGGAAACTAGCAACTAATCAGTAACAAATAGATCATTATTCAGATTGGATTATAGTATTAAATATTATGCAGCAAAACATTATTTTTAAAACAAAGTTTAAAAAATACCTGACATATTTACTATTCATGCTAAACTTGACACGCTGTGGACATCTGCTTCCTGATTAACTTGGACGGTTCAACATCCGTAGTTGAGGAACATCTATTATTGACCACAAATTTGCAAGCCGGGCCAGCCGGATTAACAGCGTAGCCAACGCCTTATTCACATAAAATAATCCACGGAAAACAAGCTTGAGGACTTCTTCTTTATTTAGTTGTTGCCGTTAAGTTGTTTCGGAGTTAAAACTGTCTAATATAATGAAATATTGAGTTTAATTTCAACAATAATTTCATCGACTTCGGTATTTTTAATGGCATTCGACTGTTGACAGGCCTGAGCATGCGCTAAGGAGGATAAAGGAGTGTAATGATGGACACATTTGGATATTTTGATACAAATTGGAGGTAATATGGATAAAACTGGACTTCAAAGTCTCAAAAGACTAGGTTTATCCCTAAACGTCTGTTAATTCAACTGTTGTACACACTTGTACCCTACAATAAAAAATAAATTTTAAAAATTTTAGGATGTAAACAATAAATTTCTGGCTTTTCTGTGCAAAATATGCCGCGTTACGAGTTGTCCTTGATAACAAGGACATTAAACAATGTAAGTATGGTATAAATTTATAATTATAAATTAATGTACCTTTATAAAGCTTGTATTTATATGTACAGAGGTAACTTTTGCAGTGTGCATCCTCCCCCCTGGAAATGTTAGGGTCCATGGAAAATAATTATTCTTTACATTATTTCAGGAGGGATTGGCCGATGTTTTACGAAGAGTGGCCACCCTTGTTATGGAAAAGGGAGGTGTTGTGCGTAAAATGGAGAATTTAGGTCAACAAGAATTGCCGTACAGAATGAGAGCTCACAATGAATGGCACACCTATGGAAGGTGGGTTGTAGGCCATCAACAAATTGATCTCATCCCATTATGTGGACTCTTTCCATGACTTTCTTATTTGTGTCTTCCATAATCTAGATATTTTCTGTTCGACATGGACATTGGGCCGACACAACTTCCATCATTTGAAAAGGAACTTAAATTAGATACAGATTTGATTCGTCCAAGACTTGTGAAAGAAAGACCAAAAAAGAAAGTCGATGAAGTTCTTCATTGTTGGACAAGTTACAAGAAAGACAGTAGCTGATAAATACTTTTGCTTCAATTGTATATATTAGCTAGTTAATAAAGTTCTTTACTTATTTTTGAAATTCATTTGTTGCCACTACCATTATTGGGGAGGGTTGAATTACTGCAATACGTCATTACAACTCAGCCACATGTTAAAACTGTGCTTTCATTTCGACTCTACCAAACATCATTGGTTTTCTTTGGAGTTTCCTCCAGGCGTCAGTTGCACAAAGGACGTGCAGTACTATCTGGGCGGCAGTGGATAGCACTATCCATCCTTTGTAAACTGGCCCCTGTAGTACCACTAAACATTTCTTATCATCAATCATTGTTACAGCAAAATATTTAATATTACAGTAAGATTAATGATTATCAAAAACATACCTTAAATCTATCTGGGATTAAATATAATCCGATTTCACTATAATCCAATGTAATCCAATATAAATGGTAAATCCAGTCCGCGCTAGTCTGGGTACGAGATTGAATCCGTCATCTGAAAGACGTAATATGTAAAAGCCAGCTTTATTTTCACTCGAAATATATCAAGTTTCACGCGTTATTGTTGGGAAATATTCGTAGCATGCAAAGTGGAAAACAGGACAGTTTATTCTTTCCTAGCCCGCAAATAGATATGAGTGGAAAATTAATTATAAAAGCTCAACTTGGCAATGATATAAGACGAATTCCAATTCATAACGAAGACCTAACTTATGATGATTTGTTACTCATGATGCAACGAGTGTTTCGGGGTCAGTTAACGAACTCTGACGATGTGACAATAAAATATAAAGACGAAGGTATTACACGTTCATTTTGTGTGTTTAAACTTTCAAAATCTGCCAAATAATCTTCACTATTTACTTGTGAATTTAAATGTACTTGTCTATTGTAATTGTACACATTATAAACAATTTAATGGACTTCGTTTATAGATGGTGACCTGATTACTATATTTGACAGTTCAGATCTGTCCTATGCTAAATCAGTTAGTCGAATTCTCAGGATAACTTTATTTGGTAGGTACATGGACCGAAAATTTTATTGTCATATCACAAAAAATAATTATATCCTGAATGACAATTAAGTTGAGGTAAATGTTGTGATAGAAGGCTGAGGCAGAGAACATGTTTTAATTAAGATCTTGCTAATACCTTATATCACAAAAAATCAAATCTAATAATTGTTGAAAGAACAAATCAAATGATATCATAATTTGACTAGCTTTAATCAAGGAAGTATTTTTTGCAATCAATATACAATATACTAACATCAGAATCTGTATAGTTGCAATCTGCATTTGTCTGATTATCAAACACCTCATATTTACATCTTGTGTACTACAGTTTTTCCCGTTGCAAACCTGGACCAATAAGGAATGCCGAGATGGCCTTTACTTGACCTCTAGGGAAAATTATTTAGAACTAACAGCTATCCAGTATAAATAAAGTTAGTTCAGTTTAATATTTTTAACTTGCCATTTTTGGTAGTGAACCAATATCCTCGACCGATGGAACACAATATGGTGAGAGAATTTCGTAAAGAACTTGCAAACATCCGAGACAGAATCAACTTTCTGTTTGACAAACTTGAGTCAGCAGAAACTGAAGCAGACAAATATAAAACAGGAAAACAACTTACAGCAAAAACAGGTCCAGTCGCACCTCCGGAGACAGGTAACTCACTGTGTAGTACCATAGTCGTGGGCATTTGCAAGTTACTTACGACATATTTATTGTGATTTAGCAGCTGTGGCTCCTGCTCCAGAGATCAGTAAACCTGTAGACCCCAAAGTGCGGGTGCATGCTGCAATGTTTGATCCACTTAATCAACAGTCAAGCCAAATGGATAGCAAAGCTGTTGATCAGTTTGATCAAATTGGTAAGGTTCAGATAGTATGGCTCGTATTATGGTTATGTTTTTTCAACGCTTGTCAGATGTTGGTGATCATGTAGTTAAATCTTATCCTGTCATCAGTCTTGCAAAACTAGATGTCCTCATTCCATTTCTAATATTGCTTCTGGATATTTATTCTTCAGTCTTCCTTTTCAATTTTCCATGGGAAGCAGCATTTCCAACCAAGACCCATCTTGTTTCAAAATTTGGCCAGGAAACTTGAGCTGTCTCTGTTTCTTCTCTTCCATCTTGCTTTTTTTAGTATCTCCTAATTTGTCACTATATTTACCATCCAGTGAATCCTCGTCATTCTTTGCAGAAACCTCAGCTCCTTCAAGTATTTCTCGTGTTTTCCTTCTTCTTTGCTTTTGTCAATGCATGTATGTTTTAGAAATGTAAGACGACATACCTCTATTTTTTAGGTAAGCAAGTCATATACAATGGGCAACCAACAAGTGACATAACTCCAGCAATAAGTCAGCAATATCAAGCGTCAAGTTTAAGCAATACAACACAAGCACCTTATCCAAGTAATAATCCAGCTTTCAATCCTTCCCCAAGATCTACCCCACCTCCCCAGAAATCTGTACCTAACCAAGTTCCCCCTACCCAGGCCCCACCTACCCATGTCCAACCTACACAACCAACTAATTCAGCATACAACCAAAACAGTTATGCCCCCACCTCCCAGACATATTCCCAAGGGTATACCTACCAACCCAGCAGTAATGGCACAGGGGGTGGAGCCCCAAGTGTCTCGGCACCTACACAATCTTACGCTGGTCCAAACCAGGCCCAGGTGTATATTGGCGGAAGTGAATCAGGTTACCCATCAGGAGGATATGGAAATACAGGGGGAACCACAGGGACCAATCCGTATTCGAGAACTGCTGGTGGGGGAACATACCCCCAGCAACCCCCTGCAGGGGTATATGATTATAGCGCATCAGGACAATACCCCACTAGCTATCAAGCCCCATATCCTAGTTACTAGTAGGAACAATACAGTATAACTAAGTCATTCAGAATATTAATATAATAAAGTACTGGAGTAGTGTATTACAATTGCTGTGATAATTTGGCGAAGTCCTATTGTCATTTGTGGTGGTCCAAAGTAAATTTCCCCAAGGTCACAATATTTTCATACTATATAAGTTGCGAAAATTTCTTTCATCACCGTGTAGAAAAATGTAGTAATATAGAGAATAAACATGCCATGTTTTTGCAAGCTTGGTTGGTATAACGAACCTGAAACTGTCTAAATTGGTGTTTGTTTTCAATTTTAAATTTAACCAAGAATGTTTGTTGCCATCTGTAATGGGCAAAAACGTTGACTGTTTAAGCTCTCTCATAGATCATGACTTGAACATATGATATAGCTTTTCAAGTATTGAAAGAAACATTTGTTAATACATATGTAATACTGTGGTATCCATACGGTGTTTCTTTGTGTTTTGTGCTAATGATTTGTTAAATTAATGATATGAATAATCTACCTCTAAGGCATTGATTATGAAAACAATGTGAACTATAACGAACTACAGTAGCTTACGCAGTTGTCATGTTAATTTAAAGAATGGTGAATTAGAACTACGATTAATAGCTATGGTATAATTATGGGTATTTTGCGAAGTTCACTATAAATACTTATCAATTTTTGTATGCTTCTATCACGTGTAGTATTTTCTTCTATGGATTCCTCGCTCTGAAATGAAGGCCTTGCTAGGTCTAACGACGTTTGCAATTCCTAAAGAAAATGACACCAAAACTCAATAACTTATTATAAGTGCATAGCAATGGTACTATCCAGTCACGATCCAGTGATCGGAATGTCACTGTTCTCTATGCCACCGAAACTCGTGGTTTTGGGACTGTGGAGCGTTTGGGACTGTGGAGGGTTTGGGACTGTGGAGGGTTTGGGACTGTGGAGGGTTTGGGACAGTGGGTGTATGTATTCTTCTGCTAAACATAGTTCATTGGGCTTCTTCCCACCTTTGCTTGATCCAAGCTGACTGGATTGAATTTATCTTCATTGTTGACGGATACCGGATCGACAAATTCAATCTAGTAGTAAGCTTTGATCAACCCAAAGTAAGAGCAAGACCAATAAATCATGCTTTGTTCCAAATTTTTCAAACGGATCAAATCTATAAAACAGTGGATCTTTTCAGCCTTACTTTCAACTTAATTAGCTGTTTCTGCAATCCCCCCACTGGAACACTTGCACTCTGCTCAGGAGTTCTTTGTAGGATAGGCTAGGAAACGAAGGAGACTCGAATTAAAAAATCGTTAGTTCAAATATATTGAGATGCATTTATTGTAAGTCACGAAAGTGCATCGCAAGGATATAGTACTGGACTGGTCAATCACTTCTTCAAAAGTCAACTGTTTTCCTTTGAGGTTCAGTAGAGCCAACAGCTCATTTCTCCAGTGTTACTTAGGGAGGAAACCAGAGTGCCTGGAGAAAGCCCACGTTGTTTGGAAGCTCTCTTCTATAAACCTCGCCTGATACCAGAAAACCTCGGCACCCAGAGTACACTGATATGAAATAAAGATCTGAAAACTGTGTACTGCAGGAATCAAACCCCGATCGCAGAACTTGTCATTTTATCCACCAGTCTATTTCTTGCGTACAGAATCCCCCAAACAAACTATTCAGACCTACCTTAAGTACTTTCAACAATGAGGAGTGAATGGAACATCCTAATGCCTGAGATGATGTATGTACACGTACTTCAAGACCCTCGATACCCTGTGTTGTCCCTACTTGATCCACCACCTGAAACTTCACCACTTCTTCATCGGGCGTTCTTGCCACCACGTGACCACCTGGATACTTCATGTCATCACAATATAGATGTCTTCTTGAACCATGAAGTATGAAGTGTAACACGCATGCTTCTTGAGAGGGAAGGTTATCTTTGCTTTCTCCATGGTTGGGGCTGCTAGGCTTCGGTTTCAGAGAAGATTCGGTATTATCTTTACCAAGCTGTATATCTTGGACTCGCGTTTGAATTGAATCAACAGCTTCTTTCGAAAGCTCGATTGAAAATGTAGAAAATTCAGGGGACTTTTCTTGAACTGGTTCTGACACTTTATTAGGTGACCATGTTGTATTTATGCTTTTCAAAATGCTGTGTAGCAAACGAGTTGGGTGTATCTGCTGATGCGTGACTGATGAACAGGTATCCTGCTTTCGTAGAAAATGAAGAATATTCATTTCTGTTCTGGAGACGAGCACGCTAAACCCTTCTTCAGCAAGGGCCGGCTCACAGTCCCTGAGGAACACTGGGAGTAATTCCTTTAAACCAAAGCAAATATAGCATGATACTTGTATGGGAGTTAGGTAAGACAATGTATCTTCCATAGGTATTGAAATGTGATGTGATGAAGCCGAACTCAGCGATACCGAATGATTCATGGTGGCTCGAACGGAACAGTCTTCATTAAACCACGGTTGTGAGGTGTCAACTTGGACCACTAACGACCAATTTAGTGAAAATGGAAACTTTGTAGAGTTCGTGAGATCGCATCTCAGAATAACACGCGGGTTAAGACTCGTCCCTTGAGCTTCATAATCCACACCGACTTTGAAGGAAATCCCAGATTCTTGGAAAGTTGTTTCCTTCGGAGGTTCTCGGTTTCTTAGAATCTCACATAGTACTTGCGTTACACTGTTCAACTGTTTTATGACTTCATCAAGCTGGCGAATTTCATCACGGAGGTTTTTCACTTGAGATGCTTTCTCGTGGATTTCTCCTAAATTCTTTTTAATCTGATCACCACTGGATGAGGAAGATTGTGACATTCCTTCGGCCAATGGTTGTGGAACAAGCAAGACCCGTCCATCAGTCTTCACACAAATCATAGAATTAGCTTCACCTATGGATAATGCGAGTACCTTCGGAATATTGAGGGTTGTGGGTGACAATGAAGAAGGAAGATGAAGTTCAGAGGTATCTTTATCCCCATTCTTGGCTTCTGTTTTCAATCCAAGTTGCACTACATACACCTCTTTTAGTGTTGAATAAAACAAAGTGCAAAGATTGTTACTGACAGCTGTACATACAATAGGACCAGGTACATGGTACTCTCGGACCACAGTGCTATCTGGCAATCCTTTTGAGTTGTCTTGGGTTATTAGGACTAGTTTTCCCAAAGTTCCAAGTATGCAGAGCGTATCACCAGTTGGTGTGAAGTCTGGGTTAACACCCTTGGGTGACGGGGGCTTTCGACAGACTGGGAATATGGATAGAACAGGTTGTTCTAAATGATACAATGTTGGATTTCTTGGATTCTGATTCTTGGCGCCAACATGTATGTATCCAACCAATCCACTTCGGAGTCCAACAAGGACAATTGGACAGTTGCCGCCTGATTGGCTACTAAATAACAAGCTAAAGAGCAGCTGGTTTAGTGTACTGTTGGCACACTTGGATGACAGTTGCTCACTTGGTGATACATAGAGTAATGTTGCCACATTGTTGTTGACATGGTTAAATGCATCTCTAGCCATTAAGGTTTGGTATAAGAAGCTTGATGCTATTTCTCGTTTTCTTGCATCATTTTGTTCATTCCAAGGATAGACAGTAAGTCTAAGATCACCATCATTGCTAGAACATGTTATGATATGATGTTGGCCTATGACTACATCCCGGAGGCCTGCCTCCCAGTATATCACATGACCATCAGAACATTGATGAATATTGCTAAACACTGTAACATTTTGTGTTTGGTCTTCTGAAGAATGGGGATTATCACCTAACAGTTCAGCAAATATTTCATGGTTTGGACTTGCTTTTGTTGCCTGATAACTTGTTTGCTGTTTTGTTCTAAAAACACCTTTTCATTATAACCTTCATGCACATGAATTTCATCTCAAAATGCACATACTAGTTTCTTTCCCCCTCCCAAATGTTACTCAAATTTGTACCAGGCAAGCCTGCTCAAATAACCTGTAGACATGATATTTATTGCAGCTGTATATTCTAATTTAAATAAAATCTTGTGGTGGCCAAACAAGGTGGCTGAACTTTGATGGGTTAACCAGGTTCTTTATCAACCTAATATTTGCAGGCAAATATGCATAAGACTATCATTCCCATGCTTATAAGGCCAAGTAAAAAAAAATTAGTAGTTTCTCGTTCGAATTTTGAAAAAAAAAGAACACAGGCACTTTTTTTTTGTTAAACCTTCAAATATTGCTCTTAAAGTTTACCAAATAACTTATAAACACACGCAAATATTGAAGTTTACTCATAAAACGCAAATATATAATAAAATAGACAAACAGCTACTAATGCAATATGGCACCAAAATAACAATGGGTCATTGCAGAAAATATCCATACCACCCCCACGGAGGAAATAGGAAGTTAACCCCCCTACCCCCTTCAGATGTCCTGATACACATATTTACTATTATCAGAAACAATTTTTTCTCCCCTCCCCCTCCGGACGGCAGAAATTTCCTCCATGGGGGGAGTGTGGATCTTTTCTGGAACGACACAATATGCAAGAACAGCGGCGCGAAGTATGGCAACTTAACTATGCCGAAAGGAGCAAAATGCCCGAAATATGTAAGTACTAGGCTAGTGCACTTAACTGTTCATTTGCTTGTAATGATATTGGAATAGCCCACAGTTTACCATCTTTGGTCACAACCCATAGTTCATTTCTCTCGTCAACATAATCAAGGACTTTCAATACACAACTTCCCACATTTATTATAAACTAGAACAAAAGAACAGACCAGTTTCAATTTAGCATGGATGCAGCCTCAACCCAAAATTGTTTTTAAAAAATCTGGGTTGAGGCAGCAGGCTAGTCTCATGCATACAAATCAGAAAACCACAAGCAACACAGTTTGCACATAGGCTTGTCTAGAAGTTAGCTCATGTTAGTTCTTGTCGCAGAAGTTAGCTCAGTAATTGTGAGCTTGATTATAGTGGTTGAAGATTGCAATGTCAAACATACCTCCCCCCCCATCAATCAGATAAGAATTAAACCAATCTTGTGGAGTTGCCTGATTATAATTTCATTGTTCATTGTATCAACTGGAGCTCTATTGAACTAACTGTTCAGTCTGACTAGTCAATCATTCCGAAGGGTTGGCATTTTCAGGGGGGGTACACACCACTTGCTATAAAAAATTTAAAACTGTCTGTACCAGTGTAGGTAGTACCAATGTGGAAATGCTGTGCTGAGTGGTTATATTACTACCTTAAAAAATAAGCAGAAACTCAACGTTTCGAGCGAAGGCCCTTCGTCTCGAAACGTTGAGTTTCTGCTTATTTTTTAAGGTAGTAATATAACCACCCAGCACAGTATAAAAATTTTAGAATGTTTTAAAAATTTTTTGCTTTTAATTTGAGGTTTGTTTATAGTGAGAATTATACATTTATTTCTTCTTCATTCAAAGGCTATTGAAAATTTTTAAATATTAAAATAGATACTTCAAATAGTCTACGAAGTCTACAAACAAAATACAATAAACTAAAACTACAAACAACTTTATAAAAAACTCACAATTATTTTGTAATTTTCCATGATATGAAGAAGCTTGTTGCCGGCCGAGAACACAGTAATACATCTCCCATTGTTCAATTTTAAATATTTTACACACGAAGCGAACGAAGGAGACAAGCGACATAATGTTTGAACTCTTTTACTTTCTTTCAAATTCATAATATTTGAACTCTTTTACTTTCTTTCAAATTTAAAAAAATTTCCGACATGTTTGAAAAATTTTCCCGCCTCTTCGCGCCCCGCGCTATATGATAATCAGCCAACGTTATGAGTGATACAGCTGTGCATTCGTATCGTGGGCGCATGTAAAACTAAGGGAGGAAGCGATTCTTTTGCCCAAAGGACCCTTGCACGAGGAAAATGTTTGAACAAGACCATATAAAAATATATAAAGTACAACCATGCTTTATAAAACAGCGAAAATTTTAACATAAATAACTTTTACTGCTATTTCCAATTCTATGTACAAGTACAATAACTTAATTAGAATATACACATCTTAATAATATGATGGAAAACAAAATAGAAACTCCCCTGATGTTCAAATTTCTAGTTAACAAAACGTATCGCATGAACCATAATATCAATACAGCAATAATTGCCAAGCAGAGATTCTTACAAAAGATCATTAAATGAATTGAAATATATTTGGTGTTACAGTCTGGATTGGATAAAGTTTGATCAAGTCCTAGGGGCTAGCACGTGCCGAAGTTTGATCAAATCCAAAGACTGGATGAAGTTTGATCAAGTCCTAGGACTGGATGAAGTTTTGATCAAGTCCTAGGACTGGATGAAGTTTGATCAAGTCCAAATACTGGATGAAGTTTAATCAAGTCCTAGGACTGGATGAAGTTTGATCAAGTCCTAGGACTGGATGAAGTTTGATCAAGTCTTAGAACTGGATGAAGTTTTGATCAAGTCCTAGGACTGGATGAAGTTTTGATCAAGTCCTAAGACTGGATGTAGTTTTGACCAAGTCCTGGGGGACGGGATGAAGTTTTGAACAAGTCCTAGGATTGCATGAAGTTTGATCAAGTCCTAGGACTTAATGATATGTCAGTGTTTTTGTAAGAAATCTTAACTTGTTTGCGTACAACTAATTCTATACAATTAAGCCCGAAAGGTGGCTCATAACCCCAAAGGAAGAATATTATGATGTAATTCGGTCAATTCATAGTTGGTTAACTCCAGTGGGCGAAATTCCCCGAAGCTAACGCCGGGAGATGACCGTTGATTCCGAACGTAGGTGTCGTCAGCTTGCTGAAGTCGTTATGGTGATACCGTGCGGAGTCTGGTAGCGACGACGAAGTGGTAGCGGGGAGCCACAGGGAATTATGTGGATCGCGCGATGACCTTGATAGAAAACTGAGAGGTGAAGATTGAGTGTCGTAGAATGGGTGAGATGATCCTGAAACGAACAGAGGATTAAATTAAATCACCATTAAAGAATCAAAATCTTTCTCTAATCCAGAAGATCTTTACTTCTACATGTGATCTTTACTTCTACTTCTTCTGTATGAAAGGGTTGGGTGTTGGTGGTAGAAAAGTCAAGGGAAGACCCTTACAGGGCCTCTAGGAAGAACAGTTCAGAACTAATAGAGTATAAATAAAGTTAGCAACACTGGATCAATAAGAGATGATCCTTACTGGACCTCTAGGGAAAACAGTTTAGAACTGATAGAGTATAAATAAAGTTTGTAACACTGGGTCATTAAGAGATGATCCTTACTCCATGGAGGGAAAACAGTTTAGAACTGATAGAGCTATTCAGTACAAATAAAGTTACTGGACCTCTAGGGAAAACAGTTTAGAACTGATAGAGTTACATACCTGCAGGTGAGAACTGTGGTCTCTTCATGAACGTGGTGGCGTAAGGATTGGTGCGATGATTTCTCAACGAAAATCTTTCACATGTTGTCGAGTGAAGACGATGATGATGTGAGGCGTGACTTGGATGTAAACCTGACGAACATAACCAGCTATCTGTAGAAGAGAAAAATACAGAGAGAATTAACTTCTATCCTAGTAACCTTTGTAGAAACTACTTTATGATTAGTTAAGCCCATTGTGACCATATCAAGGTGGCTGACGTTATAAAGCCCGTTCACACTATATATTTTTGCTGCGATTTTAGGTGTGATTTTCTTCTTCTGATAGATGTGAACGAGTGGATGAGTTGTGAATGTTCAGAGGTGAGGTTACATCAGTGAACTGTAATAACACTGGAACGCTAACTGCAGATAAACATGCCCATACTTGCCTGAAGCCAAAATGGCGCTTCTCGCGAGCACGGCCAGCAATAAATTAACTTTCAAAAGGACTGGGGAGAGTTTCGAGGAGCGGGAAATT
>CACRXK020008014.1:0-21586 GCA_902702795.2 Paramuricea clavata
ATTACTTAAATAAGAATACAAACTAAAGATGCAACATTATAAAGTTTTTTACCGTTAGTGTAGCCAATGACCCAAAGCAAGCCATCTGCGCACACACAAAGAAAACATTTACATTTATACAGTTATTATATACTTATCACATTTTCATTTCAAGCAGTTAATGACCGTTATTCAAACTGTGCATACAAAATATATCCTCCGAGTTGTTTATCATTCTCGCCATCCTCAACAGACATCCAGTGGCATTTTTACTGTGACACTTCAAAGTATTTTTGTCTTCATACGTTCCTGAAAAGGAGTACAATGGCAAGTAACTCCACAGTACCAAACGAAATTCTTCTTCCATCTCTTGTGTTTAAATTTATTGCGATGATTATTGGAGTTTTGGGAAATATAACAGTTATAACTTATACAATTTTCTGGAGCAAAGAGAAGACAGCGACATCTTACTTGGTCGGAAACTTGGCACTGGCAGATCTTCTCGTGTGTTTAACACTTTATCCAATATGGATCATTGAGTTTATACAAACTATATTAAACATTGATAGTGATCAAGATCTGTTTTGTAAGTTAAGTCGTTCTACCATCTGGGCATTGCTGTTCGCTTCAGTGGCTACACTTCTCGCCATTACTGTTGATCGATATTTATATATTTTAAAACCTCTCAAGTATCCGCTGATTGTGACAAAACGACGAGTTTTGCTAGCGATTTCTGGAATTTGGTTAACTGCATGTTGTCTTTTCATTGTATTTCTAAATTATTGGGAGAAATTTGACTTCAAATTAAGAAGCTTTTGCCACGTTATATCAGATGACTTTTTTTTGCTTATAAATGTTTTTATTGTCTGTCTTCCTCTTATTCTAATCTTTCTTCTTAATTTCCGAAATTTATATATTGCTCGGAAACAACGGCGACGAATCCTTGTTGAAACAGCACTACCAATGAACAGTCGTCGACACTACCAATGAACAGTCGTCCAAGAAACTGATCCGAATGCTCCGTTTCTACGTTGGATTGAAAGCAGCAAAGACATTTTTAATTGTTTTTGTGATGTTAGCTTTTTGTGTTTTCATTCCAACTGCGGTTGGGGTAACGATAGAGCGTTTTTGCAGTGAATCATGCCGCCAGATTTGGTACGTAGTTTTTAACTATGAATTTTATGGAATCAACTCGATCGTGAATGCTTTCATTTATGGAATGAGACATATCAAATATCGAAAAGCTTATGGAAATATTCTTTTTAAAATATTTCGCTCCAATAAACTCACAAACTGAGGATTTCCTATTCTTACTCACCGCCGTTCGTGAGGAGAGTCGACGTAAGTGGACGTTGCACTATTTCAACACAAGATCCTTCCACATCATATCCCTCTCTTGAAGAGAGAAACTGATCACCAAATAATTTATTGCTGCGCCACCATTTTATGGAACCAACTTCCAGAGTTTATCGTTCGTTGCAAGCGACGGCACAACGTACTATGAACGTTTTCCCGACTGTGACCGAATGTGCAACGATATATTTTTCAAAGTTGTTACTAAAATTTGTTTATAGTAAAACGGCCTGCTCAGCACTCACTACTCACGATGATTTCATTTAGAAATGCAGTTACCAGGAAAGGAACTGATTCTAAAATATGTAAATTTAAAAGCATTGGCTAACAGAATAAAGCGATGTAAAGACAAGGTACAAACTTTTATAGTTGCTATTTATATACAAACGTTTATATTTGTTATAAAATCCTATAAATAAACCGATTCAACAATAATTTTGCCTAGAATTTGCATATTCTATGCTGCATGTTTATATTTTATTTTTATAGTATAAAAATAAAATTGTAATACTATGAAATAAAATACATTTCTGTTTATTGACCAGTACTTATTTAATGTCTTCTTCATCCAGTGGTCAGAGTAAATTTCTACTTCCAGCAAGTAAATATTTGACAAGCAGTCTGGAATAAGCACAGGACTTTTAATGCATCAGCCAAATCCAAGTGTGCCCATCCCCCTCGCCCAGCCATTTTTCTGTAAAGCACATCCCGGGGGTTGGGCATTTCCACTCGAACCTTAGCCCCGGCGGGGCATTTGAAATTAATAATTTGGATTCTTGCACTTCACTTGTGGAATTAATATTAGAATGTTAGGGTTTGTAATCCAAGTGAGAATATATGCATGTATATATTTTGTAATCCAAGTGAGAATATTTTGTAATCCAAGTGAGAATATACAAATGTATAGTACATGTATATATTTTGTGTATATATTTTGTAATCCAAATGAGAATAGTTTGTAATCCAAGTGAGAATATGCAAATGTATATATTCTCACTTGGATTACAAACCCTAACATTCTAATTTTAATCCCACCAAGTGAAGTGCAAGAATCCAAATTATTGAAGTCCACCTCATCACAACCCGCACACCCGATTACCTAAATATACATGAACTTACGGTTAAAGCTCAACAGCTGGCCTCTGAAGCTCAGTTGGTTAGAGCGCTGCACCGGAATCGCAGGGCCGTAGGTTCAATTCCTACCAGAGGACCTTGTGCTGCTTTTTTCGCAGTCGTTCCTGGTTAGGTCTTAAAATGTATATATTCTCACTTGGATTACAAACCCTAACATTTTAACATTTGAAATTAAGGATTTGAAGGTTTTGCGATCACTAATAACTTGATAATAATATAAAACAAAACACTTCTATCTGCAACTTTTACAATCACTGATAACTTGATAATAATTTAAACCAGTCAAGTTGTAGTTTAAATAGAGAATAATACATGGGTGCACGAAATACCAGATTTATTTCGAGTGTTGAACATGAGTGTGCAGCGAACAAGTGAGCGCAGCGAACAAGTGAGCGCAGCGAACAAGTGAGCGCAGCGAACGAGTGAGATGTCATGTTCAACACGAAAAATAAATCTGGTATTTCCAACCACCCATGTATTTTTCTGTTTATTATATAAAGGACAGTCTTAAATGAAAAGCGATAATTTTTACAGAAAAGCGATAATTGAAAAGGTGATAATTTTCACATGTGAGATTATCATGAATAATTTCACATGTGAGATTATCATTTTTATCAGTGCTTGAAATCTCTGTAAAACACTATACTTTATATAATAAAAATTCATAAATTTGAACCATGCTAGAGCATGACAACAGCAAAATGCTCTATAGTATGATGCACAATATTTTGGGAGGTGAAATACACGAACAATAAATCAGAGAGTGTTTGCTTGGAACTCACTGGGGGGGGGGGGCAACACCCCTGATAATTGCTCATGAGGAATTTCAGGTAGATTTCCAGTGCACTTTTAGGTAAATTTAAGTAGATTTGCAGAAGATTTTCAGGGGAATTCAGGTAATTCTCAGGACATGAGAAAGTGAATTTGGAAAACAACTGTATTTTCGGAAAAATTATTATATGTCCTGAAAATTTTTTGTACATCTGGAAACATTTTGGTAACCTCCCCCCCTCTATCTAACCTCACACACACCCTGAGACGAAGTGCTAGCAACGGCACTGAGTATACATCTTTTGAAAACAGGCGAGGGGTTATTGCATGCATGTATTTCTAGTAGGTTTTACTAAATCTTTTCCTGTGCAATTATTACTAGCATTGGAGACAAGGATAATAGTTTGTTTGAAAGAGAAAAGAACAGGCTTTGAAGTAAGCCTAAAAGCGTTTAACTAGAAATAGTATTTCGAAAGTTATTAAGCACAAAAGATGAATTGCGTTTATTTTGATACACCCAGCTGAATATAAACAAAAATGTATAAGAAAAGTGCGGGAAAGGATATATGTGTGCCAATTTATACGAATGCCTTGAAGGAGCACTTTTTTCTCATCATAGATATAGTGCAGATTTATTTTGCCACTATAATATGAAACAAATATTTTATACATGTTTAATATTTTCATGTTTTTTAAGAACTGCAATTACATGCTGATCTCGGTTAAGGTCCTGTCACACTATTGCGTATGAGAGAAACGTATGAGTAGCGTAAACCATGCGTGTGCATGCATATATACGTCCGCATACTCGAAAAATTTTTAACCATGCTTACCTTGCATGGTTCCCCGATTTTTAAATAGACACCTTACGATTTAGGACAGCAACGGCTACAAATACAATAAATAATTAAAAAGAATTCAATAATTGCAATATATGAATAATTTAGACATTGTCCTCGCTTTGTTTACAACGCCAAATCACAGATTTTGACGTCTTGATACAACGGCTGCATTTCAGCCGCAACAAGTGCAACTTCAAACTGGCTTCAGCAGAACTCTTCCCAAACATAAAACCCATTAAATTCATACGATTGTATTAAATTCATACGATTGCTAATATACCACGTTGTCTTTAGGCCACTATTTGCTGTATATTAGTTTCTCATCCCCGCCCGCATGCTTTTTAAGAAAATGGCCTTGTTCGCCATTATTATTGCCATTTTTGACCATTATTATAAATTTTGTGATGTCTTCAAAGTGAAATTAGAAACGTTCCCAAACCAAATGTTAGTTAAAATACAAAATTTCATAACCAAACTGCAAGTTTTTCCCGCATTACGTACACACATTAAATATCCAAACTCAGATATAAAAGTTCTACCGGAAGCCAGGGGCAGGGGAGAAAAACGCCAGACGTCCTGGGTACAAAATTATGAAAACATGCTTTCAGTTGCACTTACTGATTTTGTGCTGTTTTTCAGAAAGTTGCTATATAAATGCTTAAAGCGCAATTTACCAAAATAAATTTTATGGGAATAATAACGCTCGCTTATCTACTGTGCGTAGATATCCGATTACACATATTAAACTAGTACAACAATGTCAGATACTAATATCAAATCGATTAAGAAAGAAAACGAAGCCTTAAAAGCAAAACTCGAAGCTGTCGTGAAAGAGATGTCGTCTCTAAAAGAAAAACTCGACAAGCAATGCCAGCCATTACAATCAAGCTCAACCGAGCAAGCAAAAAGCTTACAATATCTTAGTGATGAATACGATGACCAGTGGCGTAGCTGGCTGAAAAAAATCGTCCCGCCGAAGGCGGACCCCTCGCACCGAAGGTGCGACCTTCCTAGAGGGGTTCGGGGGCATGCCCCCCCGAGAAAATTTGAAATCTAGAACCGCGGAAATGGCATTTCCTGCGATTTCGAGGGTGGAAGGATGCCACTAAACAAAGTTTCCATACACCTCTAACAGGAGTATTTTCGCTTCGTAAAATACAAAAAATGCCATCTGGCCCAGAGAAGATCTGTGTGAGCTCAGAGAAGTGCTGTGCTAGGCAAAAATATTGCCTTCTGCACTGAGTACTGCGTATAACGTTATACCGACCGCGTATAATGTCTCAAGCACCGCGTATAATGCTAAAAGCACCTCGTATGTCTCAAACACCGCGTATATTATTAAAAATAAATGTCTCAAGCACCACGTATAATGTTAAAAGCACCTCGTACAATGTTGCGTGTAGCCCATATATCTTGATATATGTCAAAATCGTCGCGTATAATGCTCGAACTCGAAGTGTAGCACCGCGTATAATGTAAAGAGCACCTCGTATAACGATAAAAGCACCACATATATAATGCTAAAAGCAACGAATGAAATGAAATTCCGCTGTGGCTTTCCATAAGGCTCGTCACGCTCGTTGAAGCCATTGTATACAAATCACAAAAGCAACATCAAATATGATATGAATAGTAATATGATGACCTACCACCGTCACAGTCGTGAATACTCGCGCAGAAAGCTTCGGCAGAAAGGTTTGAATATTAACAACCTCCGCCTTCATAAAATAGCGGGACTTCGGCATTAAAAACAACCGTTCTGGGCATGCGCTGCGCCAATTATCCAACCAGAAACCAGAATTTCTTGTATAAGATAGTATTGCGTATCCCGCCACATGAAAATCAGCGGAACACGAGACATGCGATTCACGAATAGCGTGAGTAAGCAATAAATTGCGTGGAAATTAGCTAATTCTACAGGGTATCAGTTACTAGACAACAAAGAGGTCAAAGAGCAGACAGCAATATTGCGTAAACTTTAAATAAATGACAAATGAAAGCGCTGAAAAATTACCATAATTATATTTAAATTTTCAGAATAAACAAATTAGCAGTGGTTTTGGCTTCACTATAAAACATTTACACATTTTTTTGGAAATTGTTAGTCCCGCCCGGCGGGACAGCGGGACCGCTAACTACGCCACTGACGATGACTTGAAGTTATTTAAATCCTCAACAGACAAGGAAATTAAACGATTGGATACGAAGCTCACTAATATAATTCTAAAATTCGACAAGATATCCGAACAAATAGACGCGATTGAACAGTACAGCTACAACTACAACGTGAAAATTATTGGCATACCACAAACGCAAGACCGGAACGAAACCGCAGCAAATACCGCAGATATCTGTATCAATCTATTTCATAGTATTGGAGCAACTAACGTCACATTACATGATATAGACATTGCTAACAGAATTCCGACTAGAGGTGTTAGCTTCAAACCCAATAGTATTATTTGCAAGTTTACCAGACGCCTAGCGAAAGAGGCTGTTATCTCAAAAAAGAAGGAAACTAGGAAGCTAACTCCAGCCGACTTCGGTCTTGATCGCCGAGCGCGACTTGACCACATCGGTATCTTTGACCATTTACTGACACCAAAATTACAGCAACTCCTATACGAAGCTAAACGCTTTAAAACGGAAAACAGCTATCAATATTGCTGGTCGAAGTCTTCTGCCATCTTTCTCCGCGAGATTGCAGAATCTCGAGCGATAAAACTTAGAAATATGGGGGAACTTGAACGTCTGAAATCAGAAAATGATCACACGACAACAAATAGCTAAATACATGGAGCAGAATTTCTATACAGTATATTGGCAGATATATAAGTAAATACAAACTATATTTTATATTAAACTAAACTATACTTTTGTTAGTCATGTCTGAACTAAATGAACGTAAATCCCTCCTCAGGGAATTGCCATTTTATGGTACAAACTTTATAGAGTTTAATAATGGCCCATCTGGTATTCATACAAAGATGAAAGAATTGAACAAACTCTCCAGCCTTTATGACATGGAATCATATAACTTAAATCCGTCTAACTTTTGCAATATTAACCCTGACCAAATGCTTTCAAATCATCAAATTCGCACCTTTTATCACTCCAAATTCGCACCTTTTAAACAATTGCAAAACTCTTGGACAAAACCAAACAAAATGTCGGGTCTATCTATTTTCCATAATAACGTGAGAAGTCTCAAACGAAATTTAGAGAATTTGCAAGTCCAATTATTAGATGAACTTGATTTCCATTTTAATATCATTGGTGTTACCGAAACAAAAATTACAAATTTAACACAACTGAATTTCGAAACAAAAATTCCGGGCTATGAATTTGAATATGTTCCTACACCTCTGGCTTCTGGAGGTGTCGGAATGTACATTGATAACACGTTGGAGTATACAGTATTGGAAAAATGTACAAACGATGCGTTTCAAGCCTTATGGATTGAAATAATTAATCGCGATAAGAAAAACATAATTTGTGGAATCATCTACCGCCAACATAATGACCCAAGCCACTTCATGACCTATTTTGATGAGACGGTAGAAAGGTTTTCTTTGACAGGCAAATCTCTGTGCGTCATGGGTGATTTCAATGTGGATCTTCTCAAATCAGATAGTTGCAGTCATGCACAAAATTTTCTTCTCTCATGCCAAAGCTATTCTCTTTTACCATCAATTGATAAACCAACCAGAATACATAATGATTCTGCAACACTTATTGACAATATTTTAGTAAACACACTTGATCAGCAAATTCATAGTGGAAATATTATATCAGATATAAGTGATCACTTTTCACAATTCTGTATCATTCATTTTGTCAGGAATATATCGAAGTTATCAAGAGGTCAAAAAATGCGAGATTTCTCAAAATTTTCAGAAAGTAAATTTATGAGCGAAGTAAGCGAAGTCAATTGGGATTCAATAGTTGAAAAATATCATCGTGATGTTAATAAATTATTCTCATCATTCTACAATAAACTAAACAAAATAGTAAACAAACATGCACCCCGTAAAAGACTTACAAAACGTGATATTAAGAAATTCTCCAAACCTTCGATCACCACTGGGATAAAAAAGTCAATCAAAGAGAAAAATAGATTACTCAGTCAAGGGAAATACGAGAAGTACAAACACTATCGAAACAAGATATCAACTCTTATCCGAGCTAGTAAAAAGAAATATTATTATAAATATTTTGAAAATAATCTAAATAACATGAAGAACACTTGGGCGGTATTAACAACCTAACTAGAAAATACATGCATGCAGAAACCCTCGCCTTGCTGACAAAACCGTTGTATTTTCCGAACATGAAGTACCTAAAGTAGTTGTCATGGTAACACGATAATTTTTTAAGAATATTCTTACAAATGAAAATCGCCTAAAAATATCACTTTTAGTTACAAAATTATCAATTTCCCAACATATATATGTTAGGTATATAATTATACGTAATACAAGCTTCAATTTAAGGTAAAATTCAACCACAAACAATTCACAAAACGTTTTAAAGTGTTCTTTATAAAACCATGGATAATAAAATAAATTTTTTACCATTTATTTTATTATCCATGATAAAACTAATTAACTGCCTTTAACTATTAAATGGCTTTATCGATAAACTTTGAGTTTGCAATAAAATGATTTCAAATTCTCGCTTGCAAATAACTTTGCTTTATTTTTTATTTAAAAAATTCAATATAATAAAAAAGGGAATCAATATTAAAGATACACTGAAATTATATGCTGTCTTGTTTAGTTGTTTCATATACGCAAAGGCCGTCGGGTTTTAAATCCATTATAAAATCAATATTTAAAACAAACTTACCTTCGTTAACGTCGGCTCCCTTCTTTTAGCTGATTCTTTCGCCCTTTCTTTCTTGAAATTTACAAAATCTTGCAGAAATACGAGCAAAAATGAAGAATATTTGCAAGAAATTTATCAATCATCAACTCATCAAATCAAGAGATGTTTGCTATTTCGCTGTCGTCATGCAGTCGTTATAATGCAAACTTTAAATTGGACCAATCAGTGTCCGTTATTCATGACAGTCCGCCATATTTTTGAGATCAGTGAAGATGACCACCCATCGTTGGTGACCGACGCCCGCGCTCATTGATGAACTTTAGACTTCGCTAATGCTTTCGTTTCCCCGGGTGTAAATAGCCGGGGGGAATTAGTACCCTCGCACGGCGCTTCGCGCCGCCGGCTCGGGGATCAACAAAACACAGAGATCTTCCCGCCAAATAACAGCTCTAAAAAATACCGAAACTGGCCAAATTACTCGAGAGCCGTCTGTTCTTCCAAATATTTTGAACAAATATTTTGCCTCAATAGGACATAAACTTGGAACAAATACGTCACGACCCGATAGTCACTTTACCGATTACCTAAAAGATACCCAAATTCGAGACTCTTTCTTCTGTATTCCAATTACTTCCTCAGAAGTAGAATCTGAAATATTATCAATACCAAACAAGAAATCCCATGGCTTATACTCGTGTCCCACCAAAATTTTAAAATGTGCAAGGAGATTCATCAGCAAACCAATAGCCGAAATGATCAATATTTCTATTCAAAGTGGTATTTATCCTTCTATTTTAAAGCATACTAAAGTAATTCCTGTATTTAAAACAGGGGATGTGACAGAAAGCGACAATTACAGACCCATTTCATTGTTATCTAACTTAAATAAAATTCTTGAAAAAGTCATGTATAAACGTTTTATAAATTTTATCGAAAATAAAAATATTCTGCACCATTCACAATATGGTTTTAGACAACAATATTCAACACAGCACACAATTCTTGATATCGTCAATAAGATACAAGCAAACATTGACAAAAAAGAATTTACTTGTGGCATATTTATTGATTTAAAAAAAGCGTTTGACACAGTTGACCATACAATCTTATTACGTAAACTTCAACATTGTGGATTTAGAGGTATAATCCATGATTGGCTTTCATCATATCTGACAAACCGCTTTTAAACAACACAAATTGAATCTAATATTTCAACAAAGGAGAAAACACTTTGTGGAGTACCACAAGGATCAGTACTCGGTCCTTTGCTTTTTCTAATCTATATAAACGATATTCATCGTTCCTCAGATAAATTTAATTTTCATTTGTTTGCTGATGATACTAACTTGTTGTATTCTGATAAAAATCCTAAAACTCTTGAATATATTGTAAATACTGAATTTGCAAAAGTTTACGACTGGTTACAAGCAAATAAATTAACAATGAATTTTAAGAAATCTAATTTTGTCATGTTCTATCCTTACCAAAAAAAACTTAATTACCAAATAAGTGTAAGAATATTTGACAAAAAAGTTGGAAAATATTTTTCACTTGAGCGGAAGGAGTATTTAAAATATCTAGGAGTTTTGCTTGATAAGCATTTAACTTGGAAACATCATATAGATTACGTAGCATCTAAAATAAGTAAAACAGTTGGAATTATTGCTAGGCTAAGGCATTTTGTTCCTTTCCAGGTTCTCACAAGTATTTACCGATCTCTTATACTTCCTTATCTATCATATGGTATCACTATCTGGGGAAATACTTCTCAAATATTTTTAAAAAAACTTCTGGTACTTCAAAAACGTGTTTTACGAATAATGCACTTCGCTAGCAATCGAGATCACGCTGTTCCCTTTTTTAAAAATACAACTAATTTGCCAGTGAATATGTTATATTTTGAATCAGTTTCGAAGTTAATGTATGACGTCAACAATGATTTAGCACCAAAGAATATAACTGATCTCTTTACCCAAGTTGCTACTGTACACACCTATGGTACTAGAGCTTCAACTGCTGGTAACTATCAAATTAAGTACTCTCGTACAACTCTACAAAAAAATGCTTTTTCTAGAGTTGATGCAAAAATATGGAAATCGCTTCCAAAATATATTCGTAATCTTAAGAGAAAAGAATTCGCTAAAGAGATGCACACATTACTCCTTAACATTTTGAATAATGAGGACGACTACCTTGAAGTCCCATTGATTATACAGAGAATGTCTGTTTGATTTTATGTCTGATGAATTTTACTTTTGATTTTCTTTTTTTCATTAGTTTCTAAAGAGCGTGATGAGTTTTGATTCTTTAAAAGCATTTCGTCACCAACATACATCTATACTGATTTACACTTTTCATAACATATACCCTAAGGTTTCGACTGTAGTTTCATTATCTTAATTTCAATCCCTATATATTCTATTCCTAATTATACCGAAATCTCATCTTGTTAAATATCAAATGTTGTTAAATAATTAAATATACTATCCCCACCTTCGATTAGCTTTTTCTATTTGTGGGAATAGTATTTTCTTCATTTATGTATTTTCTTTTTAATAAAAATTGAAATTGAAAATTGAAAATTGGGAGGGGAAATCCAGCAAATAATGGCATAATGGTATTGGCCGCCAGCCCGCATCCACTTTAGGAGAAGCTCCGAATGAGAAACTAATATACAACAAATAGTGGGCTTTAATACTACCATTTATTTGAGGGAGTTTGTTTTGGCCGTCGTCGTCGCGTTGCCGTCCTAAAATCGTAAGGTCTCTAATAACCCCTCCGTGCGATCGTTAAATATATACACCCTTTAGTTACTTCTTCGCCCGTTCAGAGCTTTCAGGTTTTAATATAGCCTAATAGCTCAAAGCAACAAGAAAGAAATTCGTTTTTTACATCAAAACGTTTTTGTATACCCAACCATGCATGTATATTAAAGTTGATTGTTTATAGATTCTAATTTCGTACCTTGTCTCTCTATGCCCATGAGAGAAATATAAATGTAAAGTAGTACACTCATAGGCGTACGGGATTCATATATCTATTGGAGGAGCTGTCGTCTATATTGCCCGAAAATATTTGGGCCCCTTTCTTGACTTTTCTTTGGGGGATTTTACCTCCCCCTCCCCGACTTCAACGAGTTAAGATTGTAATGATTTTACGATATAAATATACTGTTAAGAAAGCGAAGAAAAACTTGAAATTACGCGTTGACCGACTTCAAGCGATGACGGGGATTATATATGAACCGCTTTTCACGCGAAAAACATTACTCTCTAATAAATTGTATACTATACCGCTTTCTTCTAATATTCTCTTGTGATAGATGTGTACATTCGGAGGAAATTAATTGGTGCATATAGTTTTAGTTACCAAGATCAGTATGTTTACAGTGCTTTCATACACTGATAAATAATAAAAAGATAATACCGGCGGATAAAATTAGCAACGCGTGCATGTCAATTTCAGTCTGAACATGCGTCAAGACTTTTCCTCTATGTTATAAAGCTAGCATAAATGCTTAGTCTTTATCCAAAAAACAGCCATATTTGAAAGATAGTGAACAATTTTGTATGTTCTTAACGCGAAAAATTTAAGTAAATGCATTAACAAATTATAGCTTATAATTAGTCGAATTAGCGAAAATTGACTATATTCATGACGCGCTTGTCAAGTGAAAAAACACACTGCCCAAAGATTTTATTATTTATTCTAGTAGATGTGTCATAATACTCAGTAGCTGCAATAGATTGGATACCTGATACCGTTGCACTTTTGAGAAAAAATAATTTACCGCCAGCATACTACTAAACACGAATATTTAATCCGCTGTCTGAAAGACGTTTTTAAAAATACACAATATTTTGTTTGCTTCAAGTGATCAGCATAATTTTTAGTTTAGGTTTATGCCTAGGCAGGAAATAATAAAATATGTAAGTTTCAAGAAGTTAGAATAAAAGCGCAAGATGAACTGTGAGATATAAAAAAGCTCAAATATCACTTGCGTAATTAACGTTTTAACTTGTTTTCGAACGCGTCCAAAAATAATTGCGAAAATTTTTTTAAAACTGCATGACTTCAAAGTCAACGTTTTTTGTTCATTTTATGAATGACTTCTTCCACACAGAAAGTTTGAAGGAAATCTGTAATCTTAAGAAATTCGAGTGGTCGGTTTTTACACGGACTGCCTCTTAAGAGGGCACATAAAGGCCTACTCTGGGGCGGTAAATCGCCTTAAATCGCCGTGAGATAATGCGATTTTGGGCGATTTTAGGCGATTTAAGAGAAATTTGACAATTTTAACCCGCGATTTAATGCGATTTTAGGCGATTTAAGGCGATTTACCGCCCCAGAGTAGGCCTGCATAATCCATCACCGTTTTTTCAACGTATATTCTCAATCCAGCTTATAAGTTAGTCATATGAACGATAGCCAAGTGTCCAGCTAATGGGAGCCCCCAATAAGGATAAAGTAAATATACATGCAAACCACAGTGCATTATCCCAGAATTATTATTATTATTATTATTATTATTATTATGAGCTATATTTCAACACGGTACAATTTCACCTATACTAAAATTAATTATGTACAAGATATAAAAAGAAAAAAAGGTGATCTTCCAACCGGCCCTGCTCACACAAGGAGAAATAAGAAATAATTACAAGAAAATTATTTTAGGTAGCTGCGCGGTCCAGTCTAAAGACTCGTCTATCATTAGGCCCAATGATTTTGTCATTTCAACTCTCTTAATTTCTAAGTTACCTACACTGATAGCAGGATCGGCAGTCACTTGACAAAGCCTTTTCTTGGAACCAATTATCATATATTCGGTTTTACTATTGTTCAGAGTTAATTTGTTTGCGGACAACCAATTTGCAACATTGTTTAAATCTCTATTTAATGTTTCAGTGATAACTTTGATATCGTCACTTGATGTTGCAATTTGGGTATCATCTGCAAACATATCTGGTTTTGTCCCAGCGTTTAAACATTTTGGCAAATCATTGATGTAAATTAGAAATAACAATGGGCCTAAACCAGAACCCTGAGGTATGCCTGTTTTCATAATTGATGGACTTGATAGTTTGCCATTCACACAACAGCACTGGGTCCAATTTGATAGATACGACTCCAGCCAGCGATGTGCCGTTCCCTTTATTCCATAAGTTGCTATTTTGTCTAAGAATATATTGTGGTCGACAGTATCGAATGCTTTTTTCAGATCCAGAAACACAATCCCATTTAGTTCCCCAATGTCAATATTTGTATACCGCTCGTTGGTTATGTGCAGTAATGCTGTAACAGTTGAGTGAAGTGGTCTAAATCCGTGTTGGGAGTTTGAAAGTAGATTATAGTTATGTAAACAATTATAAATTTGGTTATAAATCAGCTTTTCCGCAATTTTGGCAACTACTGATATAACGGATATTGGTCTGTAGTTTGTCATTTCATCTTTAGCTTCAGACTTAAAGATCGGAGTAATTCTAGCGATTTTCCAATCATTGGGGATTATGCCTGTTAAGATTGACTGGTTGAATATTGATGTTAGGGATGGTGAAATAACTGCTGCCGAACGTTTTAAGATACGAGAGAGGAGTTTCAAAACATCATTTTCTGAAATTTCTTGAAAGCTAGGGAGCCCATTAACTACATCACTGAGAAAACTATCCGGTAAAATATTCGATCGAGGAATTTTATTCGCAAGTTTTCCCCCTAGTTCAACAAAGTATTTATTAAAGGCATTAGGGATCAGCGTTTCGTCAATTACTTCACCATTCTCATCTTTCATTTCTGGGATTTTATTATTAGTTGACTTTCTATTCATCACTTCGTTGAGTGTTTTCCATGTTTGTTCTAAATTTCCTGAATTGCTATGTAGTTTTCCTCGATAATAGGAGCACTTTGTATCTTTTATTTGCCTATTGGTTTGGTTTTTTGCCTTTCTGTAGACAGACCAGGCATCTGTTTAGCCTGCGAACAGGATCTCCAGCTGAATTGAGAGCCTGCATCGATGACTAATGAATTTGAATATCTGCCCCGTAACGTTCGTTTTTCCAAATATGGAATGTCTATCCTTATTTGGTGTTGTTTACCACTTTCGTGCAAACTAAATTTAGACCGTGCAAACTAAATTTAAACGGTGCAGTTTATACTGTTTTTCGAAATAGAAGATATTCAAGCAAAAGTTTAAATGTTTTAAATACTGTTTTCTCAAAACAGAACATTTCGTGCTTTGAGATAAGATGGCCAAGACCAATTTGATCAGTTAATGTGTTTTTTATGCATAGTGCTTCAGCAGTTAACATATATAGAGCTCAGCGGAAACATATAAATTATAGCATCTGGCCAATGAGAATTTCGCGTCACGATTTGAGACGCAGATATTCAAATTCATTAGTCATCGATGCAGGCTCTCAATTCAGCTTGAGAGCCTTTTCGCAGGCTAGCATCAGTTGTGTTGGTTGTTCCAGCTTTCCTATGTAGGAAATTAATATGTCGTTTATTGTGAATTAGGTCTGTTGTTAGCCAAGGTAGCCGCTTAGTGCCGACTTTCCGTCTTTTTACTGGGGCATGGTTGTTCCAGATTCTGAAGAATTTATTCTTCCAAATCTGCCAAGATATATTTGGATCATATTGATCCAGGTCAAAATCGGATAAGTAATTTTGTAGGTCGCGCAAGAATATTTGTTCGTTGAAATGTTTGTAGTCGCGGTATTCGATTATTTTTGCATTTTCTTTGCAGACCTTAAATTTTCTGATGCCGTAAATAAGATAGTGATCACTTATGGAAACAGTTGACACTCCCTATGAAATAATATTATCAGGATTTGTTGTATAAAAGTGATCAATTAATGTCCGAGAATGCAGGAATTGTTATTCAAGGGACTCTTGATTTCAAAATTTCTCGCTCAATATGTAATCAATATCAATAACCTCCAGAATCTTTGACGATAGAAAATCACTTGGGTCCCAAATATAAAAATTTGGCCCGGGCACCCAAATTTCTCTTGTGCGGCCCTGAAACGAGTACCAACGCTCAAACATGGTTAAAAAACGATCAATGACCTTGTTTGGTATGCTATCGCTAAGGACTTGGTTATAATAATGAATAATAATTATAATAATTGATGTTTATTGAAACTCTCTTGCAATATATTTACACTGAATTAACGAGTCCAAAGTATTCCTAAAACTATATTTACATGAATACATACGACTGTTAAAACTATGTATAAACATTAAAAATATTTAAAGGTAAAAAATATTATTGTTCAGATCTTAAAGTTCTGCATTTGGTTGTGTTCTTAAATAAAATAGTATTGTCTTGCCCATTTCGTAGGCTATACCTGCATTCGCTCATCTTATGTTTTGGGAGCATAAAATGCAGGGGATGATCCTCCTTCTTCATTTTAGTCATATATTTTTTACATAACAGTTCGCGTCTGCTCTCCAAAGTTGGTATCTGTGCCATCATCATCGCTTCATTATTATTGTCTATGGAAGGGAAGATGATTCGAAGTGCCCTTGTCTGTATTGATTCTATCCTTTCACTTAAGTAGTCAGGGATCGCTTGCCATATTGGAACAGCATATTCCAATATGGGTCTGATAGTAGTTCTACGCCAGCTCTACGAAGTACGCGGAGGGAATATAGCTTTTTACAAGCTTTTTTGTAGATTTAATCAACATGTTTATTCCTCTTGAGATCCTCACTCAATTGAACTCCAAGTAATTTATAATTGGTTACCCTTTCTACTACGTTGCTGCCTATTACAAAAGGCCTCATTATGGAGTTGTTATTATTCATAAAATTAATTACTATCTCCTTGCATTTAAGTGGGTTGAGACTCATGTTATGATTTACAGAGAATTGATGTAATTCATCTACCGTATGGTTCAGTTAACTAATTGAGTTCCTGGGAATGATCTCTAGCGCAGCTGTGTCATCGACAAACTTTGTTCTTAAATGCCAGTTAGATATTAGCTTATTTGTCATAACCGAGAAAAGAATAACACCAAGTTTAGTTCCCTGAGGTATACCACCATTTGGGGATTTCCAGTCTGACAAAGTCCCCCCTATTCTGACAGCCTGTTTTGAAGTTTTCTATGTGAAAGAAAAGCGTTAATCCGATTTTATAAGACAGGATGAATATCCAATTCCATCAGCTCCTGCATGAAAACATGGTGGTCAATACGGTCGAACCCTTTGCTTAAATTCGGCAAAAAAGAAACGAGCACAAGCATTTCCGCTATCAAGGGCCTCGTAGACGGGTTGAAGCAAAATAGTAGTGCATCCGTAGTGGAGTGACCCTTACGAGCAAACTGACGGGGGTCAATTTTTCGTGTCAGCTGTGATAGAAGTCTGGGAATTTGGTTGAGAGACGCATGGGAATTTAAACGTTGCTGTGTGGGTCAAATGATAGGACTGCGCGCAGGATAAATGACCACTATTTAGAACAGTATGATAAACTTTTTAAATATGTTGCGTTATTTTAATGTATATTGTTTGGCCAATTATATATGCCCGCCAGTGAGAAAACAGTTGCCATAAATTAAAACATCGTACGGTATAAATATAGTTTTTAAGATTTAATTACAAAAACATAGGAGACGCAGTAGATAGTTGTAATAGGTACAAAAATACTAAAATGCTTCAAAATTCAATAAAAAGTCATTGTGTTACCGTGGAAATATTCTAGGAACTGTTTTTATAGCCATAGGTGTTTATTTAAATCATACGAGACTCAAGCTTGCGTCATGAGTGCAGACTTGCAGTGGCGTGGTGACGCGTATATGGGAAGGAAACTCATTGCTTTATATCCACATACATGCTCACTTCGCAACCAAAAATATGAAACAGAACAATTTCCGTATTTTGATGTTTTGATTTTCATCACAATTTCCATATTTTAATGGGTTTTTTTTAACTTTTTAATAATAACAGTAATAATTTCAATTTATATAGCGTACATATCCTGAAGAGTCCAAGGCGCTCTATATACTTGTAAAGCGCCTTGAACCTTTCAGAATATTTGCGCTATATAAATTGAAATTATTATTATTTGTATATTAATATTATTAATATAGAAAGTTTAAATTTTTATAATGTTAAAATTAATTACGCATGTAACTTCTTTAGTGCGGAAAGAAAAATGTAAAATCTGTGACAATGTCATTATTGGTGCTACTTTTAAAAGCCATGTTGAGGGGCGGTCTTTCTGCATTAACCATCGCTTCGATTGTGACTCGGAGGGTATAGTGTATTTGATTAGTTGTAAATTCTGTGGGTTGCAATATGTAGGGAATACTATAACACCGTTCAGATTGCGATTTAATAACCACAAGAGTGCATTAAATAGATATGGGCGGGGACAGAGAAATATTTGTGGGCAACAATTGTTGATGCCTCACGAATGTGGGACATCAAAACCATGCCAGAGCGCTCAAATGCAAGCAGTGAGCATGCGCAATGCGTAAGTGCAGGCAATGGCTCATCCTGTATAGCGCTCAATATGACCTAAACGCCATAGAGCGATATAATCTTTATATGTTTAAAGATTTGTAATCGAGGCATATTATAATTACTGAAAATTCTCCAGATTGAAATATACTTTTATTAAGCTTTCGACTCGGTACTTCGAGCCTTCTTCAGAATACTGAGCCGGATTATTGTACATATATACATTATTTAAGTTTTGCGGTGTTGTTACGTTCTTGCATACGTCGAGACCGTCTGACTGGCTGTTCCGTGGTTGATCTGATCTCATTGGTGGTTGAAGGATGTGCACGTGTTATCATGGTTGAGTGAATTCCGCTGCTAAGGATGGCATCATTGGATGGTGTAGTAACTTGATCTATTAATATATCAATTATCATATGTCAATCAACCAGCACATGTATCTTAGTTATGATTATATACCCGAGTAATAAACAAGTGATTATTTATGTTATATGAAATGCGTGCTTTATAGACTTTATAGCACTACATTGGCGACGAGGATCAAACAACAATTGCGTACAGGATGACCGACGCACCACAAGTAGAAGCACAATTCCCAATAATGCCACAATACACAGAAACCTCACAATAAAACCATTTATCAAGCAGACAGACAGGGGCGGCGCTACAGGGGGGTGTGGGGGTGGAACCCACCCCCCTCCCCCACTCGTCAGCAAGTCGGCAAATTATTATCTCAGTCGGCAAAACTGGATTGGCTAAAGATAACCACTGAAGAAACCAAAATTGACTTCCTGAATAATTGAATTCAAACCGAATATCACGACTAGCATGCATCAAAGAAACCACACATGCAGCAATGCAAATTCTTTCTAATTGAAAGTCAGCGATTATAGAATTCAATTTGTAGTTCGATTAATTGAACACATGACGGTGTAAGGTTTAAAAATTGACGGGTATTGCATATACGTTAGGTGTCTGAAGATCAAATTTCGCGCGTCTAGAGTTAAAATTTGGCTTCAACTTTCGAATTTTCCGGCTGGAGGTAACGTTCCAGTTATATTCCAATTTCAATGATTCGTAAATGCGTGATTAATAGTGCTCCAAGACGTGAAACAGATTTTAAGAAATTCCGAGACGTGCCGACCTAGGTCAGATTTAGGTCTGCCCTTTTTTTGACGATCTCAATTTTGACGGTTTTCGAGGGCTTCAAAATGGATGCCGACAAAGGAAAAAGGTCGCTTCGCGCGAAAAAATTCGCTAGTGGAAAACCGGCTTAATAGAGGATAATAAAGCGCATTTAGGGGCGGACCGTTTAATTTTTAAGGGGGGGGTTGGAAGATTTCGAAAAAAATTTCCTGCAATCCAAGGAGAAAGAAAAAAATATTATGCAGCATATAATCGAGAAAAAAATATCAAAAGAGAGCGCTCAACGTTCTTCACTTCAGTATTGTGTCCACAGGATTGCAAAATTTTTGCATTTTTGAGCAGGCACATTCGCTTATAAGAACACGGGGTGAACAGTGGACAACATCACAGGGATTCTACCATGGCGTTCTCTGGCAAAATTGTTGCTCCCCCCCCCCCCGAGAAAATCTGGGCTTAAGATATGTACAAGTTTATAAGTTGTTTATACATATGGTAGAAAAAGTATTTTTGGATGGCGTTTTTGATAGCATAGCTCCAAACTACATAGGCCCATCTACAGGATGCAGGTTGGACGTACCGCATATACGATGATTTTAATGCGAAAATGCCAGTTTAGAGAGGATAGATTTTAAAAAATTTCTGAAAATGATGCAACCCGATCCCCTACAAGCTATCTGTATGAACGATTGAAAAGCTACAGAGCTTTATTTGCATGGTGGAAGTGGAACATTGTTGCTTCAGAGGGCAGTTAAAAATCGCATTATTGAAATCTTGTTTTATTACATATTAATCAAAATATTATTAATTTTCCCTTGTTTAAAATAAGGACGTAAGTGTTCCTTAGGCTTAGTACAGCAAAGTTGTTGGACGAATCCATGGCTGAAAACGCAGGAAATAGTATTTCCGAGGTTCAAATTTTAAAATTTTCTCGGGGAGCATGCCCCCGAACCCCCCAAGGTTACAGGTTATTCATATACTGTACTTCCCCCATTTTCGAGTACTCTACTCTATCCCTGCATGTTTTAGGTTTGGTGCAGTTACACATTTTTTGTAAGTAAACCTGCACGCTTTAGTGTGGGGAACATTAAGACATAACCATATTAGGGGCCATTCACAAAGGATGTCCGAGCCGAGGAGGGAGGGGGTTTGGAAAATCAGGACAAACTTGAACCGCAAAGGGGAGAGGTTTATAATCGGATGTCAAGAAATTAAAATTCGCTGGAAATTCTTTCCTCTTTTGAAACAGATCAACCAGTAATAGAAAGTAACATTGGTCCTCAAGGGACACAAAAAGTAAAAAAAGTTTTTTACTCTTGACATATACAAGGTTGTGTGAGTTTTTGCGAGGCATGGTGGATGTCCGAGGGGAGGGGGGGTCACTAATTCCGACAATGCCGGACAAGGGGGGAGGGGGGGTCTGAAAATCCATCATTTGGCCGGACATCCTTTGTGAATGACCCCTTAAATAAAGCACAGTGAAAATTCCTTGGCCCCTCTTGGAATTCAGTTCTCGACCTCCTCTGACTGAAAACCCCGGCCACGTCTCTGACGATAGCTATATCAATGAAAGGGCAAAAAAGTATCCTGCCGCGAAATATATTGGGAAAAAAATATCTTGCGCTGCATTTTACAGGAAAAAAATATATGTCCTGTTAATTCCCCTGGGCGGAAAAAAATTCTTGCACAGTCTGAATCTTCCAACCTCCCCCCCTAAAAAATCAAATGGTCCGCCCCTTAAACATACACATTTACTATAGGCTAATGACTCGGCAAAATTACCAAACAACAGTCGGCAAAAGATCACTCACACACACACACACACACACACACACACACACTCGAAGAGGGTTAGCGCCGCCCCTGCAGACAGCAACGATACAGCGGTCAATTGGCAAAAATATAAGAAGGAAATTGAGAGACAGTTTAGGTTCTTCGGTATTAACCGCCCTGAAACGAAAAAGGACGGACTACTGATTTACGGTGGACAAGATATAGTCGACATTGACGACGAGCTTCCCGATCTGAACGGCACAGAGGACGACGACGCGTATAAATTACTTATCCGCAAAATAGAC